>CM033642.1:153954331-153983754 GCA_019512145.1 Engystomops pustulosus
TGGTAAAATTAGGGGTCTCTTCTTATACTCGGGTCGGCTTATACTCGAGTATATACTGTACTGCAAATATTATTTGTACTATGCAATTGTCCTTGTAAGTTGGATACAAAAATGGTTTGGTCTTATTAGGGCCATGCTTAAAGGGTTTGGCCCATGAAGGCTATTCTCAAATTTCAATCCACTAGTGATGTTTACACAAGAAGGATTATATTTAACCCCTTTCTTTACAATTTTACTCAGTGTTATTGCTGTATTAGCTCCTATCACTCATTGTCAGTGTAAAATTCAAGAGTGTTGGCAGGGACTCTTCAAGTAGACTCATTATGATCCCTCTGTGCTGTGTGCTGACAATGTGGTTAGATCAGGTTAAATGTTTATATACACTTCAATTTAGATTCTAAACATTGTAAAAGTATCTGACACTTAGAAAGAGAGATGCAATAGATCAGAGATGATGAGATCGATATAACACACAATGACACTCTCTGCTCTACTAACTCACCTATAACTCACAGTTTTGCAATATATCTCCCCTTCTCTGCATAAAGATCTTATCTGTCTGTAGCTTGTAGCTTTACACTCCTCACCATTGGATGTGTTGTTTGCAGTCAGGAAGTCAGTGGGGGGCTCGAGGCAGAGAGAAGCTCAGCTCCGCATCAGACAGAAAAACAAGATGTCTGCCGACCCTAAACTTGAACAATCCAGGGTCGGGTCCACGGGCAACCAAAATTGTGCACACCAGGATTGATAGAGACAGGTTGGAATTATATTTGTGTTGCTGTATTTTTGTTAAGAACATTGAATTAGAAAATGTTATTTTGTTATCCTGAGTACATTTCAAGAAACTGGTCTTCTTGAGAATACTCTTTTTAATAAATTATTGTGGGGGCTGAATTAAATTAAAAACTTTATGCAGAAATAAGTCTAAAGATGGTCTCTCACAGCATTCGTTTTATGATTATGTTCTGGCAGCACAGTTTCAATTTATTGTGGAAATTCAAGGTTCTTCTATACATAGGGCTTTAGCATTATATATAGTAAGTAAATGGGATTCGATTTTTCCTGTATTAGAATTTAGGAAGTTGATTTTAAAGCCAACTAGCTCCTTACCATTAGCTGTAGTGATGCAAAAGAGATGGCTAAAGTATGAAAATATTCTAGGAAAAAGGGGCACTATTAAAGGACACCTGTCATCAGGTCTCTGTCACTATTTCTGTCACCACTTCCTGTTGGAGCAGCTCACAAGGATCCATCCCAGCCTTTATCTAGTCAATTCATACATTAATCATTGTAAAATCATATTTTCTTTATTATGTAAATGAGGCTGGGCACATAGTCAGAGGCAGTGATGTAACCCCTGTTACCCCTCCCCTCTCCTCCCCCTGCTCATGTCAGTGTGTAATGTATAGTAAAGCATTGCTAGTGTCTGTGCTTTACCTGCTGACATGTTGTGTTGGAAGTATATCTATGAAATTCTGTATTTTTGTTAATAACAGTGAATTAGGGAATATGTTTTTTTGTTATCCTGAGTACATTTAAGAAACTTTTCTTCATGGGAATACCCCTGTAATTTTTTCCAGGTCTTTGTTTTTTGTAATGTTGTTTTGTATGTATGTATGTTGTGTTTTTTTTATGATTTCAGTACCCAAAAATAAAAATGTTCTGTCTTTTTATTATTATAGTATTATTAATATTATATTATCTAAGACTCCCTCTTTTTTTTCCTGCAGGTTTCCATGTAATCCCTACTCTATCCAGTGTTGTTCCGGAGAGCTGTTTGCTAATTGTGGTCGGTCTTCTAGTAGGTGGTCTCATGAAAGCTGTTGGTGAAACCCCTCCAGTCTTGAAGTCAAGCGTCTTCTTTCTTTACCTTTTACCACCTATTATCCTGGATGCTGGATATTTCCTGCCACTGCGTCCCTTCTCTGAAAATCTGGGAACAATTCTAATGTTTGCAGTGTTGGGAACTCTGTGGAATGCTTTCTTTATAGGCTCTTTGTTGTATGGTGTCTGCCAAATTAGTGGGGCAAAGCTACTGGATGTTGGGATCTTGGACAATTTGCTGTTTGGTAGTATCATTTCAGCTGTGGACCCTGTTGCCGTCTTGGCTGTATTTGAAGAAATCCACATCAATGAGCTGCTCCACATCTTGGTGTTTGGAGAGTCCTTGCTAAATGATGCAGTGACTGTGGTAAGTATTTGAGCACATGTTTATTGCTAGTGAAAGAAATTTAGCCTAGTAAACCTTTATATTGCCATTAATTGGTTTTCTTACTCATGACGTTATCAGTAAGAAATGGTGTCTGATCTCTTGGGTTCTTAGGGCCCCCCGGATCATGACATTAGAGGTCCATGAGTTTCTTCTGTCAGTGGGAAGGGTATTCTGCCTGCTCAATCAACGGTCTATTTCTATAGAACTGGCAGAGATCATGATGCTTTGGATCCCCAGAAATAAAATACTTGTTTCCGATGCACAGAAAAGAATAAGAACAATAATGTTACTAATGAGCGGGAAAATAAAAAAAAAAAAATCAATTTTCATATGCAAAAAGGTTTTACAAATATGCTTTTTAAAATATGATCGTTGTGTTGCTCTAAAAAAAAGGTAATTGTCAGTAATATCCTGCTGCCTCGGTTCATTCATAAGTCTGCTATAGTAACACTATTAAAGAAGAAAACCTTGCTCCATAGGAGTCATAGTAATAAGTAAAGCCGTGCTGTGGTTGCAACACTTCCTTTTCATGTAGTTTACCACCTCTGGTTGCTTTAGATTCTTCCCCCCGCAGCCACTATTACAATAGCAACTAGTCAGTAGTATGCACAGGGGTTTGTCACCTTTCTAAATATCAATGAGGCCTCGCCATCCTTCTGCAGATGAAAAGGAGAGGTGACATCTTCCCAGTAATTTTAAAAAATGTGTATTTTTCTTTTGCCTGTAGACTACAGACTAAAGCTCATGGATATCTACTTTCTTTTAGGTTTTGTACCATTTGTTTGAAGAGTTTTCTACCTTGGACAAAGTGACATTCCGTGACATTTCCTTGGGGTTCCTGAGCTTCTTCATTGTTTCCCTCGGAGGGGTGTTTGTAGGACTTGTATACGGCATAATAGCAGCTTTCACATCTCGCTTTACATCCCACATCAGAGTTATTGAGCCGCTGTTTGTTTTTCTCTATAGCTACATGGCATACATGTCAGCTGAACTCTTCCATCTTTCTGGAATTATGGCGTAAGTTTTTTAGTATTGTACTTCTGTTGTAGATTTTATCATCTTTTTTGCTTTGCTGTGTTTTAATGTACACATTTATTTATTTTTTTATTGCAGTCTCATTGCATCAGGAGTAGTGATGCGGCCATATGTTGAAGCTAATATTTCCCACAAATCTCATACCACAATTAAATATTTCCTGAAGATGTGGAGCAGTGTCAGTGAGACCTTAATCTTTATCTTTCTGGGGGTTTCCACTGTGGCTGGACCCCATTCTTGGAATTGGACCTATGTAATCAGTACCCTTATATTCTGTCTGATAGCACGTGTACTAGGTAATGACAGTTTTTGTTACGAAATGTAGTGTGCATTTTGTTTACTTTTATAGAGTTGTACAATAAAATTGACTTTCATATTTTTTTTAAAAAGTGTGCATACATTAAGGTTCCACGATGCATCGAAAGTTCAGTAATTTTTTTTTTCCATTTTTTTACTCCCCCTTTATAACTTTATTTAGAACTTTTTTTTTATTGGTGAGGGCTTGTTTTCTTCGTAACAAATTGCACTTCTTAGTGACAGTATTTAATATTCCACTGGGAAACGGGGGGGGGGGGGAGGAGAATCAAATGCAGTGAAAATTTTTGACAAATGGATTTGTTCCATATTCTTGTGGCTTTGCATTTTAAGGCTTTCACTGTGCGCCCCAAATGACATGTCTCCTTCATTCTTTGGCTTGGTGCGTTCATGGTGATACCAAATTTATAAATGTTTTATACTGTTTTCAATTAATGTTTTCATTAAAACTACGTGTACAAAAAAAATTCTTAATAACTCTTTCATACTTCAGTATATGAAGCTGTGGGTGGTGTCATTTTTTGAGACGTTTGATGACTTTTCCAATGCTACCATTTTTAGGACTGTACGGCCTTTTGATCAAGTTTTTATTTATTTATTTTTTTGTTATATTTTTCAAAATGGCAAAAAGTGGCGTTTTCGAATTTGGGTGCTATTTTCCGTTACGGGGTTAAAAACATGGAAAAAGCGGTAATATATTTTGATAGATCAGACATTTTGGGATAAGGCGATACCTTACATGTTTATGATTTTACTGTTTGTTTATATTCGTTCCAGGGAAAGGGGGATCATTCAAATTTTTTAGGTTTTCTTCATTTATTTTTAACTTTTAAAAAATTTTTTTTACTACTTTTCTGATCCCTCTAAGGTAATTTAACCCTCGGTTGTCTGATTGATCCTACCATATACTGACATACTACAGTATGGCAGTATCTGGGAATTTTGCACATCTATCACAATGTCCAAATCGCACATTGTAATACAAGACTTAAAATCAGACAGCCTCCGTTCTTTGTATGACCCAAGACTTTCATATTAACCAAAGACTTCACAGGGGGCGGCAGTCAAATCCAATATGGTGGCGCCCAAGTGCCTCCGGGATTTACAGGGTTAACACCGTTGATCGGTACCAGCACCGTCCACGGCTGTTGCTGGTGGGTGTTTGCTGCAATATGTAGCAAATGGCTGCCCACCTTGTATGGAGAGGGCTCAGCCTGTGATACAGCGGGAGCCGACATGTGACGTACAGATACCCCTGGCTGGGGTTGGAGGTCAATTAGTATTTCTAAGTGTAGGCTGCCTCCGATAAAACACTGCAGGAAAAGTCCACAGACAAAATAAAAAAAAAAATAATGTATAAAAATACTTTTTAACCCCATAGCGCAATAAGACATACCTGTACGTTTTATTGCACATGGGGGAGTATGAAGAGGGCTCACGGGTTCAAATTGAAGCAAACACCCGTCGCTAACACCCGTGATCGGTGTTAACCCTTTGATCGCAAAGCTCCCGGCGGCATTAACGAGCCAGCGCGGCATGGGCGCCGCCGTCTTGGCTACGATCGGCCATGTTGCCATGACAGCCTCGGCTCACACAAAGATCTGATCATGTTTTGGGCTATCTATTACAATGTGCGATTTGCACATTGTAATAGATGTGCAAAATCCCCATATACTGCCATACTGTAGTATATCATTTTCTCTAGAACTGATATAAATATTAATAAATGGTTAAAATCATAAACACATTGCCACGTCCGATCTATCAAAATATAATAATAATAATTTCACTGCATTTAACCCCGTAACGGAAAATATTCCCCGAACCCGCAAATGACAATTTTTTGCCATTTTGAAAAATATAAAAAAATCAATAAAAAGTGATCAAAAGGTCATACAATCCTAAAAAAAAAAAAAAGCATTGAAAACGTCAATGACACCACCCACAGCTCTGTACACCAAAGTATGAAAAAGTTATTAGCGCAAGAAGACGGCAAAATGAATAATTTTTTTTTTTTTTGTACAGGAGGTTTTTATTTTTGTAAATGTATGAAAACTTAACACCTATACAAATTTGGTATCCACATGACTCATTGAATGAAGTAGACCTGTCATTTAGGGCGCACAATGAAAGACGTAAAATCCAAGCCCACAAGAAATAGCGCAAATGTGTTTTTTCATAATTTTCAATGCATTCAGAATTTTTTTACCGCTTCTTAGTATAGGGCATAGAATAATAAATACCATCACTATGAAGTGCAATTTGTTACGCAGAAAACAAGTCATGACATAGCTCTCTACATGGAAAAATAAAATAGTTATAGACTTTTGAAGGTGGGGAGGGAAAACCAAAAAGGGCCTGGTCTTTAAGGGGTTAAAAACCAAATAATACCCCTTTATTCCATATAATCCATTTGATAATAATAAAAAAATAAAAGCTTTACTGCAATCACTTCATATTTGGTATCGCTGCATTCGTACCTTATACGATCTTTAAATAAAATCCATTGTTTAAACCGTTTAATGAGCACCATAAAAAATGTCCCCAACAAGTTATGTAAAGATGCTTTATTTCTGTCACTGTTTCCAAAAATATCTTATAAAAAGTTATCAAAGTCAACCTACCCCCCTCTCCACCCAAATGGTAACAAGGAAAATTACAGCTCATGACGCAAAAAAAAGTAGCTCAGTGGGAAAATAAAGTTACAACTTTACGGTACATATCGCCTTGGAGGTGGTGGTGACCCCTCCATAGAAAACAGCGACGCACGTTTTGGTCCAATGGTCAAATAACTAAATATGCATAATAAATAAGTTACCCAGAGGAATAACAGACCACAGAGATTCAGGCTTACTTACAACTGAGTTGATCCAGAGACTGGAGTCTCTGGATAAACGGGCCAAAGTGTCTTATTTCTCATATCCAGCTTGTGCCACTATATAATGACAAATGTCAAATTTATCATCCTGTGTTATCTGACCCTAATCTTTTGCCTGGAAATAGGACGGGGCTAAGGAGTGAAAGAGTTCTATATGCTTTTGAGGACTAATATTTCACAGTCCTGCTTCTGCTTACAACACATACATAAGTATGGTGACCCAGATCTCCAGGCCTAACACTATCTGCAGCTATGTATGTTCAAACCTGCTGGTCCACTCCCTTCATTTTCATATAAAAAAAGTCCCCTGTATTATCTTTTTGTAGTTTTTCCTATTTGACAGTTTAGATATCTATTAGGACTTATTCACACTACTGTAATTGGAGCCGTGATCTGGCCACACATCTTTCTATAGAGAGGGAAGGGATGAGGAGCACTCGCTCCTCCTCCCAGCTATGTGCTATGCCCGGGTTCTGGCCCAGGGAGCACATTGTCCGTCTGAATGTGGCCAATACAACTTTGATCCCCTGGGGGGAAATTCTTTTGTACACAGTGCTCGGCATATTGTTACAACAGATAGGGATACAGCATGGTTTCATACGGATGCATACACATTACGCAGACTAAGATTCCTTGCTTGTTGCTGACTTGCTTAATGTTCTTATCCACATAGTTACTTACATACAGTATAGACAAATACAATTGTAGACAATACTAGTGGCACTACTACAGTGTTCTGGGCAGCAGTGAAACTAGCATTGGTCGGGAGGGATGCTTGTATGATACAATTTTTACAGAATGTTTGGATCTCACTTTAATGTTTCTGTCTTTACGCAGGTGTCATGAGCCTGACTTGGTTTATTAACAAGTTTCGCATAGTCAAACTGACAACCAAAGACCAGTTTATCATTGCATATGGTGGTTTGCGTGGTGCCATTGCCTTCTCCCTTGGATATTTATTGCATAGCCCTAACAGGGATATGTTCCTCACTGCAATAATAACGGTCATATTCTTCACAGTGTTTGTACAAGTAAGTAACATGAGAAATGACCTACTGTATATACTCACAACTTTTTGTGCTGAAATCCCTCACTCGGCTTATACTCTGTATATTTAAAAAAAAAAATAAAACTATGTACTCGCTCTACGGCACTCCCTGCAGCACCTCTTCTCCCCGTGGCTTCAGGTTTAACAGAGCGGGCGGAGAAGCGTCCATGTGCTCTGCCTGCACACACACACTGACATCCTCAGCGGCAACACCGTTGCGTCATAGTGTGTGCGCATGGGTGCGTCTCTGCCTGCTCTGTTGCTCATGAAGACTAGAGAGAAGAGGATCTACGGGGGAGTGCTGAGGTATGTACAGAGTTTATTTCTTATATATAAGAGAGGCTGGTGCAGGGCATTTCATTACTGTGGGGGGAGGGGGCTACATGGTGCATTTCGTTACTGGGAGAATGCGAGTGTAGACCTTGAGGGAGAGACTGATACTGGGTGGGCAAAGATAGCTCTAGCCCAGAAGTCTCGGGGTAAAAGGAAACAAAAAAAAAGGGACAAGAGCGCTCTCCTTGTGTAGTATGATAAAAGATATATTTACGATTAAAACAATGAATGGGTGCTCACCTTGAAGCACAATAAAATGTGCATGTAGAATGAAAAGGGAGGTTTCCCGGCGCCGACCTTCTTCACCTATATTTGCCCAGGTAGAGGCCAATAGGTTTTTGCAGCTTGTTTGTTTCTGAGTTCCAGTCCTGGAACAGGGTGCTGTGGCGTTATCACAGGAATAAACTCCCCGGTAGGTCTTGTTAAAAATGCTAAAGTTTATTGCTACGTCGTTTCGGTCCGGTACCTGGACCGAAACGCGTAGCAATAAACTTTAGCATTTTTAACAAGACCTACCGTGGAGTTTATTCCGTGCATAACGCCAAGCACCCTGTTCAGGATGGAACTCAGAAACAAACAAGTTACTGGGAGAAGGCTGCTTGTGGCATTTCATTACATTTTGCTTATACTGGAGTCAATAAGCATTTCCAGTATTTAGTGTTAAAATAATGTGCGTCAGGGTTCGTAAAATACTCGGGTCTGCTTATATTTGAGTATGTACAGTATTTTATTGTGGGGGGGGGGGGGGTGTCTAGCAATCTTTGGGACCCTCTATTTGTTGGACCTTTTTTTTTTTTTTTTAACTTGGTTTATATTAATGGTCTGAAAATTTGAGTACAAGTTATTTTACATTTATTTTGTATATTAAAGGGAATGACAATTCGCCCTTTGGTGGAACTTTTGGCGGTAAAAAAAAAACAGGAGACCAAGCGTTCAATAAATGAAGAGATCCATACTCAGGTAAATGTCACATTATATTAATATGAAAAGGCAAACCTTTGTATATCTAGGCCAGTACTATTCAACGATCTACTTTACAGCATATGCCGTATATACTGGAGTATAAGCCAAGTTTTACAGCACAAAAAAATGTGCTGAAAAACCTTAGCTCGGCTTATACTCAGGTCAAGAAAAAAACCTGTGTACTCTCCTTCCAACGCCCCCGGCAAGGTCCTCTTCTATAAAGCGATGCTCCGGATCGCTGTATAGAAGAGGACCTGCCGGTTTGTGGTGTTTTTTTTTATTCCAGGCATTATATTGGGGGCAGGGGCAGCAGGTTTTACACTAGGGGTCTGGCAATCTATACACTACGGGGGGGGGGGCTGGCAGGCTATATACTATAGGGGATGCTGTGGGGGGGGGGGCTGGCAGGCTATATACTATAGGGGATGCTGTGACCAATGCATTTCCGAACCTCTGCTTATACTAGAGTCAATAGGTTTTTCCAGGTTTTTTTGTTAAAATTAGGGGTCTCGGCTTATACTCAAGTATATACGGTATTTGTTTTCTACTGCCTGAGGCATGGCCATCAGTACATCGTAACTGTGACAGGCTGATGCTACATGTGGCCGCATGTATGTCCCTGCAGACGGCCATGTGAATGAACCCTTATGCAAACGAAGGTGATAAATGTAATTAAGGAAAAATGATGAAAAAGAATACAAAGAGAGTGTGAAAAGAGTTGGGTTATTCAGTTTAAAAATAAGATTGTAAATAAGCAATCAAATTTCAGGAGCATTAATTAGAAAGCATTGCCTCTATCCCTTCATTGTCCCTCTACATGACTGTAAACCTAAGCAATGAGGTCCTAAAGCTGTATGCAAATGACCTGTGAAATTTCCAATGAGTCATTAGCATATTCAAGCTGTCCAGCTTATTCATAAGTGGGTGGCACAGCCACACCCCCAGTGCTTGACTGACAGCCTGTGTAATGATGTGAGGCCATATAATGATGTGATGGCTGCTCCATGTGCTTGCTGGTGGCCACACCCCCTGCAGCCTGTGTGTGTGTATAGGAGAGATACAACATCTCCAGGAAGCCATGTTACAGGAGAACATGTCTCTGTGTATTAGGAGGATGCAGCATGTCAGCAGATGCAGCACACACACCAGCAATGCTTTACTATACATTACACACAGACATGAGCAGGGGTAGGAGAGGGGTAACAGGGGTGACAGCACTGCCTCTGACCATGTGACCAGCCTCATTTACATAATAAAGAATAGATGATTTTATAATGATTAATGTATGAAATAAATAGATAAAGGCTGGGATGGGATCCTTGTGAGCTGCTCCAACAGGAAGTGGTGACAGAAATAGTGACAGAGACCTGATGACAGGTGTCCTTTAAGAACTTTCCCTTTCATGCTGTGCTGCATGAATATATCAAATGATTTATTTATTTTTGGTTCCCCAATATTACATGAACGCTTTTTTTCCCCCCTAGTTTTTATCTACTCACAAATATACTTTGAAAAGCTTTTATGTATTATTTTTTTTTTTTTTTTTTTACCAATGGTAACTTTAACAGTAACAGTACCTTCATGGCTAATAATATTTTGGCCCCAGCAGTAACAGTACACTCACTTAATAAACCACCTCCTCTTTGCACCCGAGTGTAGTTCCCCAAAAAAAATTGGTGTCAGCACGCTTGTATTGGTTTTTGAGGCAGAAATTTTCGTTTGTGCCGCTATCGTTTTTAAGATATTAATAAAAGTTTCCAGAGTTCATCAGAGGTCAACCAGCTATCATTTTTAAGGTATGTTAAGGTGTTTAGGATGAACTGCTAAAAAAAACAAACCTAGTGACACGTCTCTGGTTTGATCACCAGAGGGAGCTAGCAAACACATTGTACTTTGTAAGGAATGGACTCTGATGACCTCTGGAAAAAATGACCAATACATTAAAAAACGATAGCGGCACAAACGAAAAGTTTTGCTGCACAAACGTTTGACACCACTTTTGTTTGATTTAGATAATATGGGGGACTGGTTGACCTTTTGAACTTTACAAATTAGTTAATATCTTCAAAACAAAAGAAGCCCAAACAAAAATTTGAGCACAAATGTAGCAGAATTGAATGGCATCAGTTTTGTTGACCTGGTTGACCTCTGATGACCTCTGGAAACTTTTATTAATATCTTAAGAACAATAGCGGCACAAATGAAAATTTCTGCTGCACAAGCCAGTACAAAGGTTTGCCACCAATTTTGTTAGATTTGAACAAGGTGGGGGGGCCAACTTCACTCAGGTCCTCTTTGCTCATGGTAACAGTGCCCCAATAGCCTGAGAAGCAGAGTAGGGCAAACAAGTGAAGAAGAGAGGAGCCATTAAAAATGCATTAGAAGTGGAGTTGCTACCTCTATAGAGAATAGTTATCAGACCTCAGCTATGAAATCCCCTTGCATCCCACAAAGATGGGACAGACCAAGCTATAGTTTCTACAGGACTAAGGCGTAAACTTGTTTGGATGTAAACATGTTTGATTTTAAGGAAACTTCCTTCCTTGTTTGTTGTTTTTCTAGTTCCTTGATCATCTTCTGACTGGAATTGAAGACATATGTGGTCACTATGGCCATCATCATTGGAAGGATAAGTAAGTCTCATCTGTTAATTTGACCTTGATTAACTGCAGACAGCATTAGGTTTTGGCCCTAGAGCAATGGTTCTCAACCTTTTCTAATGCTGTGACCCCGCAATACAGTTCCGCGTGTTGCGGTGACCCCAAACCATGTACAAGACTGTAACGACTATAATACTGCCCCCCATGTACAGGAATATAACTGCTATAATACTGCCCCCCATGTACAGGAATATAACTGCTATAATACGGCCCCCCATGTACAGGGATATAACTGCTATAATACGGCCCCCCATGTACAGGAATATAACTGCTATATACTAAACGGCCCCCCATGATAAAGATAATATACTGCTATAATACGGCCCCCCATGTACAGGAATATAACTGCTATAATACGGCCCCCCATGTACAGGAATATAACTGCTATATACTAAACGGCCCCCCATGATAGATAATAACTGCTATAATACGGCCCCCCATGTACAGGATATACTGCTATAATACGGCCCCCCATGTACAGGAATATAACTGCTATAATACTGCCGCCCCATGTACAGAATATAACTGCTTATAATACGGCCCCCCATGTACAGGAATATAACTGCTATAATACGGCCCCCCATGTACAGGAATATAACTGCTATAATACTATAAGCCCTCAATGTTAAATGGGAACTCTGCCGCTAGTGCATTCTCTCATTAGTCATGAGCTCCAATGGTGGAATCAAGGATATTATTTTATCTTTATAGCGGGGATCCAGTAGGGTTGGCCACCCAGTAATCGGCACTGTTGGACATGGGAAACAACAGGCCATTCTTCTCACTGTGTTAAAAGATGGGGAAAAAAACGGCGCTTCACCTCACTGTCCAGATGAAAGGACAAGCTGTCCTCTTTTGGAGATTCCTCCTCTCCCTTAACATCCCCCTCATCCACTTTTAGATTAACATGAGTAGGATAGTAGCACTGATGATGGTGGTGTTATCAGTGCTGACCATATTTGTGGCATATTGGAAGCACTGCAGCGCACCATAATTGTCCCTCATGGAGGCCCACTCGTTAGTGGAGAATGGTGATGGTCAGTACTTTGACTCCCCTGGACGTACTAGAACTCAACTATTGCAAAGGTGCGTGGCCAGCGGCACGTGGAGCAAGACGTGTTAACTCACCGGCAAACAGCAACTACCCCCGTCGGTACCCACCACACAGCAACAGGGTAAGCAGCAGGAGCTGTCTCTGATGTCCCACACAGCAAAAATAAACGGTCAAAAAAGAGCCTGGCTAAACACTCCTCCTTGAGCCCGTTCTCCAGTCTCAAAATGGCGCTTGCACTAGTGGAGAAGATCAGGATGACCTCCTGCTCTCCAGTGGAGGATCTTATCCAGCTAACCCAAGGATTACGATGACACTGGCAAGCTCACCCCCGGCAAGCATGCTTTCCACCAGATCTCCTATAGCTGCCCAAGCCCCATCCCCCAACAAGCAGCACAACTAAACCCACAAGCAAAAAAGGGAAAGCAAGAGGAGATCAGGAGCAGACCACAGACTTCTTATCAGCAATGTCAGAGAATTGCCTAGTCTCTCACAACACCCCAGGTTACAGAAAACCTAATGAGAGCTTTAATTGCTGACCTAAAGGTATCAAAACATGCCGAACTGCATTCTGTTTTTTCTTATTTACAACAAGAGATAGTGGTCCTAGGCAACAGAACCGCTCACATTGAAAACAAAATGGCTTAAATCACTTCTGCACATAATGAAATAGTGGAGGTTGCCAATTCCGTAGAAGAAGTAGTCTATAAAAAGCACAATCGCAGATATGGTAGATCTTTCCAGGAGGAACAATATCAGGTTAAGAGGAGTACCAGAAAGTGTTAAAATAAGAACTCCAGGACTTCCTAACTGATATGTTCGCCAGTATGCTTCTAAATGCGTCAGAATGTGACTTAATTCATAGAGCGCCGTAATTCATAGCGCGCCGTAGCTGTACTGCGCGGGGTCCTGCGATTAGCACTCTGCGCCGTACGGTGCGGAGGCAATGCCAGCTCGTTAAATGCTGCGGTCAGCGCGACTGTGGCATTTAACCTACCTTTGGAGCGTCTTTCCCCCACGATGCCCCCCCCCCCCCCATCTCCCCAATCTCCCCAATAGGGGATACCAACCCCAAAATGGTAACACTGGAAAAAGCATCTCTTCCCGCAAAAAACATGCCGTCACATGGCCCCAATAACAAGAAAGCGAAAATTTTATTGCCTGCAAAATGGGCCATTGAGGAAACTAAAATCCTGGCAGCTGCAGGGTGCTCCTTCCCTTCTTCGCCTCGCCGTGCGCCCATAAAACAAGTAACGGCCACATGGGGGGGGTCTCTGTACTTGGGAGGAATTGCATAACAAATGGCATGGGCGGTTTTCTTTTTATCTTTTGGAAATGTGTAAATTTTAGGGCTAAATGAACGTATAACCGACAAAATTTGACCATTCTAAATTTCACCTCCATTTTGATTCAATTATTATGAAGATCTCAAAAGGTTAACAATCTTCCTAAAATCGATATTCTATTTGTAAATGCGTGACATCAAAATAAATTATCCAGACATTTCAAAAATGATAAATGTAAAGTAGACAAATTGGAAATGTTAATCAGCTATTTATTTAGGTGGTAAATCTATCTGCCTTAAAACGCGATGATTTCGAATTTTTTCTATATTTTTTTTTTTAAATAAAACAAAATTTATCAGCCAACGTTTACAACTAAAATGAAGTACAACATGTGGGGAAAAAACAGTCTCAGAATCGCTTTGATAAGTAACAGTGTTCCAAAATTATAACCATATAAAGCGACGCATGTCAGAATACAAAAAATGGGGCTGAGCCTAAAGCTACAAAATGGCTGCGTCCTTAAGGGGTTAAAAGTTGAGCAGGTACCTAAATTCTGAGCCTTCTAACATTCTAGTAAAATATGTGGAATCTTAAAAAACCATGGCAACATAAAGCAGACATTTGGGAATGTAAGTTATGAATTTATTTTGGTGCTATGACCATCTGCATCAAAAGTAGAGAATTCAGAACTTTTTTTTTCCCCAAAACTAAACACAAAAGATATCATCCAAATCTTTAAACTAATTTGAAGTACAATGTGTCACGAGAAAACAATCTCAAAATCCACTGGATATCTCATAGCGTTCCAAAGCTATAACCACTTATAGTAACACAGGGCAGATTTGAAAAATGGGGCCGCGTCCTAGATTTGCACCTTTTCACTCTTCCACATCTCCTGCTGATCACCTAAGACTTTGTGAGGCCTCTTCCTCTGAACTATTATTGCTTTTGTTCCATGTCTAGGACATCATTATCACTCCTAAAATCTTTTTCCACCAAACTCTCGCTGCTGCCTTCCTTGTCAGTCTCCACATTGCAGAAAGCCAGAGAGTTGGCACATTGGTTTCATCATCTTGGTAGATGTCCTGGGATGGTCCGCTGTCCACATCCCCATACTCCAACACAAGTTGTTGGGCATCGAAATCTATGTCTGCAACTGTGGCAGGGGTATGGCTTGTGGAATCCCAGCAAGGAAAGTTATCATAGACCATTAGTGACTGCTCTCACCAGTGGCTGAGGTGGCTCTGCTGTTTTGAACCAGTGTTGGTGGAGGGCTGTGAACAATCCAATGAAACTTAAGGCACTCTTTGCGATGTGATTGACCAATGTCTAACTTCATCTAGCTTCTCCATTCTGAGAGCACTAATTTGGCCGACAAGAATACACTGCAAACCCTGTTGCCTGCTTGCTCCAGAGGAAGTTGTAGTAGGCACAGGTGTAACACATCCTCTCCCTGTAGCACCAGCTCCAGCAGCATTTCCCTGTGCCTTATTTAATGCTTTCTTCATTTTCACACACTCAGATTCTTGTTGCTGCACTATATGACTGTACAATAAGAAGTTCCATTGCGCATGTCAAGTTCCTTGACTTCGGAGTTGGAGTGCACAGTGGACAGCCTGGCCTAAATAGCGTAATATGACAAATGTGAAGTATAATTCTCCACAAGTGTTACCTTTTGCTGTTCATGTTATGTGAATAAACTATATGTAATTTCCGTTTTAAATTGCCCATAGGCCTAACCATATCTTATATTCATTGCAGATTGAACCGTTTTAACAAGACTTATGTGAAGAAGTGCCTTATTGCAGGGGAGAGGTCTACAGAACCACAGCTCATTGCCTTTTATCATAAAATGGAGATGAAGCAGGCAATAGAACTGGTAGAGAGTGGTGGCATTGGAAAAATTCCATCTGCTGTATCTACTGTGTCCATGCAGTAAGTGCAGAAGTTAGATTCTTAAAATATGAGTCTTTGCAGGTTGAAATAAAATTATGAATATTTACGAAGCTTCTGTTTGGGAGGATATTTACAAATCTCTCTCTGCAGGAATATTCAACCAAAACCTAAGCCATCCGCTAGAGTTATTCCAACACTATCTAAAGTCAAAGAGGAGGAGATCCGCAAGATTCTTCGCAACAATTTACAGAAGACGAGACAAAGGGTAAGAAGATTGAAATAGTTTAGGCTTATTTATGGTATTAAGCATTCAATTTTAGATATTAGATATTATTTGATCTGTTTAACCAATTTTCATATACTAAAACGCTGCTTTGTTTATTCACATCTAGCTACGCTCTTACAATCGTCACACTTTGGTTGCTGATCCTTATGAAGAAGCTTGGAACCAGATGTTACTGAGAAGACAGAAAATGCATCAAATAGAACAGCGGGTAAGTGTGCTATGAATTGTAGATGTAAAAAGAATTTGCAATATGCCATGAAAACTTTAGTCTTCCTGTTCTGCCAGACTCTCTCATTTTACATTTTTCAGTAGAAGTAGGTTTGAGTCAATGAATACACAAAATGCAATTCTTTTACTTGAATACAGAGGTCATTTTGAAAAGAATCTTTTATAACGATAGATTATAGTACTGGCATTGTTCATATATATAAATAATATGCAAAGAAAGTAGTTTATTTTTGGGGGGGGGACAGAAATTTCATGACCGCATCGGGAGACAAAACTGTAGAAATGGGAGTATTGCTGTATGCAGAATTTAGTTTAAAGGAGTGAACAAGTCAAAATTTCACTTGCTTTTATTCCAGGCTGCTAATTATCTAACTGTTCCTGCACACAAATTGGATTCACCAACTCTTTCCAGAGCACGTGTTGGTTCCGGTAAGCAATGTGACTGATGTCAAAATGTCATCTATTTGTGATTTAATGATAATCCTTAAAGGAATCTACCATTTTTTTCAAAGTTACCAACACCTACACTTGTCCTCCTCTAATCTTAAAACACAGGGATCACCTAGAAATGAGACTTATAAAAAGCAGGCCGGAGTGCAGGGGCAAAATGTCCGGCACTCCGGGCTGTTAATTATGTACGCCTCTCGCACCTCCCTCTCCCATGCTGGAAGAAGGAGGCTTTTTCACACGGGGCGTACATAATCAAAAGACTAGGTTCAAGATGAAGAAGAGGGCAGGTGAGTATGTATAGGTGTTTGTTACTTTGGTAAAGTGGTAGATTTCCTTTAAAATCCACCCTTTCGTGACCAAGATTACTGGTACCTGAATGTCCAGGTCATATTTTGCAGTTATTCTTTTCTTGAAAATAATGGAACATTTGGACATATTATTTATAAAGCTCCATTGATTCCATGGTTCTGTACAATCAATAAGGGGTTTACATAAATTACATATTTCATTACCTTGCTTTTTTATAACATGTGAGACTTTAGCTTGGAACGTATTATTTTTTTTTCTCCTTATAGAATTAGCAAATTACTAAAAATGTGAAAATAATTCTTTACACTAACGTGGCTTCCTTCTATATTTTGGCTGTACTTGCTAAGCTTTCATGTGCCGAAATCAATACATTTAAGCCCTATCAAAAAATGCTTGAAAAATGCTCAATTTGGCTTGTAATTTACTTGCCATCACAATCACCAGGACTGTGCCAGTAAAATTGTCACATTGCACCTTTGTCTCCTCAGTGGCTGATTTCATTCTTCATTAGTCACCTGTTGAGCATTAGTTGCTGCATTGTCAGTTTCTCCTCCCTGATGTCCCTTGAAAATTTCCAGTGCACTACAATGCATGTTAGTCCACTGTATGGTCTTTTACAAAGAAAGTGTTCTTTGGCTGGATAGAGTGTAATGGTAGCAAAAACGCAAGTATTTGCCTCACTGTATTACAAAAAAAGTATTCCCCAACACACTCCTTTGTCTCAGATAACCATTTAGACAAATAACCGTCAGGGGGACAAATGTCCGGCCGTAAGCTTGCAGCCGTACATACATAACCCATAGAATCTAATGGCGCACAGGCTTTGTACGGTGAACGTAACAAGCACTCACTGTTCCGAGCTTAACCATCTTTGGCCGTGTCTACGGCCGTGCAGCTACTATTTTCTATGGAAAGGGGCAGGAAAGGCAACCCTCACCCCCTCCTCCTCTCCCGTGCGTTGACGTGTGCCCGCAGGCCACAGCACGGCGGGCATACGTTAGTCTGCCTGAGCCCTTACAGTGAATCAATATTCTAAATTTACTGAAAATCATAAAATGTATTGGGGTTTGCAAACCCTGAGATCAGTACATCAAACGGGTAAAGAGGGGGGTGATACACAACCACAACAATCTATCGAGTGCTGAAACACAATCCAGTGATACCATGTTTTTTTTTTTCTTCTTTTTGTACAATTCAGCGTCAGTATACAGAAACAGAACATCAGATAATGGGATAATCAGGACCAAAATTTAGCCAGCACACTACACCACTTCTCTTTCCACAAGGAGTATCTTGAAGCCCACCTTTAGTATCCTATGACTTAGGAATGGTGTATAAAGAGGATCTCTCTGTTCAGTTGTCTGGGACAAACCTTAATCTCTCTCACAGTTCAACATGTGCTTGGAATAGAATGTCTCTGGTTTCTAACTGGTTGTTCTTCCCACCAAAGTGATGAGCCCATTCATAGGCAGAGGGGATTCCAAGGGAAGCCAGGTAATGTCAAAGTTGTAGTGGGCTCTCCTCCCCTGTTCAGTTATGTTGGTCAACTCTGTAGAGGTTTCCTTCCTAAAAGTACTTAGCCCTGGCTACTGTCAACCCATCATCCCTACACCCTACAATCCAGACCCGGTGTGTAGTCCAGGTTACCCAGAATGGATTTTGGGGAGTGAGTTCAGGTGAGATGTCTTGTCTAGAGAAAACGTTCCTAATGGTTTCCTAAGAAGGTCCAGTGGTGGGATACACATGGAAGTGGGGTTGTGTTCCCCAGTCAATATGCAAATGGTGAATGTCCGACTGGTAAGCTACAAAGTTAGGGAGTCAGATCTCTCTCTAGAGCAGTGGTTCTCAACCTTTCTAATGCTGTGACCCCACAATACAGTTCCTCATGCTGTGGTGACCCCAAACAATGCAACTTGCAGTAAAAACACAGTAAAATTGCGGCTCCGATGGCTTTAGGCGACCCCCGGTTTTGGTCGTTTGACCCCCGCTGGGGTCCCCACCCACAGGTTGAGAACCACTGCTCTAGAGAATTTGTAGAATAAGCATTTGGCATTCTAGGCATTCACATATTAGGTGTGATTATTTTTTTTCATTGACATTAAATATATATTTTTAAAAAATCGTTGCAACTGCTACTTTCTCATTTGTATCCTAGTCTGTCCCATGCAAAAATCTGTTGGCTTGCAAAATGAAAACACATATAAACCATGAACGGCACATGAATGAGGGCTGTGTCATTTTTTTTTTTTATATAGAATCAAATGATAGGGTGGCATTTATTTATTTTTTTTGATTTTTTGCATATCTAGGGGGCAAAAATGTAAGGCAAAAACAGAATAAGATACTGATGTAAACCTGACAATTCATGTGTAACAATCCTTGATTGGACCCATTTTTTTTTTTTTCCTTGTTCAGAGCTGTGATGGTGTTACTGTTTATACACACCTACATATGTGATAGAGCTATTAGCAGATCTTTTATGCAAACATTAGCTTGTCTTGTGCTAAAGTGACAACATTATTACTTGCACTGTATTCGCACTGAAATTAGCTTCAAGCTACTATTTATTTTCTTTACTTCTATTGTTCCTCTACTCAGATCCAATCGCTTACGAGCCTAAGTCAGATTCAGAGAATCTTCCCGTAATCACAATTGACCCAGCATCCCCTGAATCTGTGGATCTAATTGATGAGACACAAGAGGAAGAAGAGGATGAAGGTGGGATTACCATGGTAGCCCGAGAACCCCCTTCTCCTGGGGCAGATGATGTGTTTGATCCCAGTGAAAGCCCAAACACACAACGCTTACAAAGATGTCTGAGTGATCCTGGACCCCAGCCTGAAGAAAACCAACCTTTCCTGCCAAAAGAAGAGTGATCCGTATGTAACTGGACTGAAGGAAATCGGACAGCCGATGGTCATTTTACACTCCTCATACCTTTCTTCCCAATCTGTTTTCTTTCATGATTTCTTTTTCATTCTGTAATTCCAGATGTTATCACCTATTTATGAATTAGTTTTTTCATTTGCTTGGGTTCTTGTATGCCTTTATTGCCATATTTTTATATATTCTTTATTTTATATTTCTAACCAAAGAAATTTGAATTACTGTTTATTTTGGTGTCCTATATATTTTATTGCTCTTTTATATACATGGTTATAGGTCTTAAGTTCTTTATACTAATAATTTGTTAAAAACAGATCCAAGTCTGTATCACTTCATACACCAAGGTATAGGAAATTCAGGCTTCCTCTGTGGACATCAGTCATGTCTGCAAAGGTAACATCTGGTGTGTTATATGCACAGATATCTTTCATCACATTTAGTATATCTTCATGAAGGATACTAAAGCTTGCTTTCCAGCTGCTAATTCTGTACATGTGAATGTCTGATGGAACCATTAATATGCGCACACTAATGTAACCCTTACAACCCCACACACCAGCAGTAAGTGTATAAATCATCAAGGTACTCCTGCTTCATGCTTCCCTTCCTCACCCCTTCATAGGGTACCAATAACATTACAAGAGTGGCACATTTTATTTACCTTTTGGATGTATCAGAAACATGTGCTCGGCTTTTGTCCTTATGAATAGATGTATAAGCCAATTAGATAAACCAGATATTGGGTGAGTTCTGTAACAATGATAGTGAGTGTGCAGTCACGTTTGGGGAACAAACACCTCTTAAGCATCAGCAATGCTTCTACAGTTGAAGACAATGATTGTGCAATAATAGTACTATGTTTTGTGAACGCTAGTGTGAAGGAGATGCACACATGTATCATGTGCCTTTGCTCTGCACTTAGAGGAATGTGTCAATGAGAAGGAGAGAAGTGTCTACATTCACGGGTGTCCAGAGATGCCTTTGCATGTGCAGTTCTCCCACACAGAGTGGTTCTTTGCAGCCTACTGTATAAAAGTGAATTGTTTTCTGGTTTCTATGTATGGACTATGGAAGAATTTTTTTTTTATATTATTTAGGAACTAGTAAATAAATTTATGATTTTTAATGTGGTCTCTTTATTTTCATTTTCTTATTGTGTAGAAAAATTTTCCATAACTAGCCTTTGAACATTGCCATTATCTTTTAACACGGTTCATTCATCATACATGGAGTACTTTAACCCTTCAGTGACTGCTGTATTGTGTCTTTTTATTGTCTTTTCCCACGAACACAAGTTAGGGCCTATCCACTGGATAGGGCCTAACTTGCTGATTGTGGAGGTCTCCGTGATGAGACCCCCACAGATCACAAAAAAAAGGGGTCTGGCGTACCTCCTTCGGGGCCCCTCAACATTTTAGCTCTATGGAGCTCCCGGAGATCAATTTCCTTCGGCTCCATAGAGCTAAATGAAGCAAAACGGTCATCCGAGGCTGTCTGCTCCATTACTCTGACGGAGGTACGTGGAGCCCCATCGAACCCCTCGATTTTGTGATCTGCGGGGGTCTCATCACTGAGACCCCCACCGCTCAGCAAGCTAGGGCCTAACTTGTGTTCGTGGGGAAAACCCTTTTAGGGTACTTCTTCTGCTATGGCACCTTTCTGCAATAGAAGATTGCAGGAAATCCTGTCACTAACGCCCAGGATCGGAAAAGCTCTGATCCTTGGTGTTAAACCCATTAAATAAAGCAGTCAAACGTACATTGTGGTGTTTAAACAGGTGCAAGAGGGAGTAAGCCCCCTCTGCCACCCATAAGCACCCCAGAGTAGCAATTGTGGGGTGCTGAAAACCTCACAGGCAGAACATGGGTCCACTGAGGAACCCCTAAGCTGCCACCATGCCAGACACATGGCCCAATAAATGCATGTCAATATCTACATAGATAGCATAGTGCATCATAGAAGATATCAAGTCCTCTCCTGTCAGTGCCACCTTGTATTGCAAAGTAATACAAAAATATGTTAAAGACTTTTTTTATATCCTGCATTTAAAAAAGTATAAAAAATAAACGAAAAACTATCCCAGATTTTTTTTTTTTTTTAGCTTCTCCTCCATCATACAATTATATTATACAAAAATATAGGGAGAGTCGGCTCACATGAAGCTTATGCTTTTATTGCCTATTTTGGACTCCTTGAGCAAGAATAGCCTTGGCATGAAGTACAGCAATTATGAACAATGGCTTTATTGGAACATGTTTAACTCCTTCAGGACAGATCAGCCCAATTTTTTGTATTTTGACATGCATTGTTTTATATGGTTATAACTTTTGAACACTTTTACTTATCAAAGCGATTCTGTCACATGTTGTACTACATTTTAATAAACCTCATTTTAAAAAAAAAATTTTTTTTGAAATTATCTGATTTTCAGGCAGATGGTTTTACCACCTAAATTAGGTGGTAAAAACCACCTGAATAACATTTTCCCATATTTCTGCTTTTACGTTTTCCTAATTTTTGATCTGGATAATTTATTTTGATTTCACACGGCTTACAAATCGAACATCGGTTTTCCATATTTTCAAGGAGATTTCAGAATTGACTTTTTTGAGGATCATTATTGTTTTTAATAAAATTTGAAATTTAAAATTTTAGAAACCCCCTATATATCAAACCATTTTCAAATCTGCACCCCTCAAACTATCAGAAACAGCTTTTAGGAAGATTGTTAACTTCTATGAAGATCTCAGATCTCAGTTATTAGAACTGTAGATGGAAAATGGTCCAATTTTGTCAGTAATATGTTCATTTAGCCCAGAAATGTACACGTTCGCAAAATATAAAAACAGAAAACCCATCTTAAAATTTGTTATGCAATTTCTCCTACGGAGACACCCCACATGTGGAGTGTAGTTGTTGTAGAGGTGCAGAAGGGAAGGCACGCCATGCAGCTGCCAGTTTTGCCTTATAGAATTTTGTGGTTTTTAGTTGGTTCATGGCACACTTTTTAGAGCTATAAATATTTGTTTTCCATTAATTTTGCCATGCAAGGGCGTATTATTTGCAGAATGTGATGCATTTTTCAGTGTTACTATTTTGGTGAAAATGTATTAACTTTTTTTGTAGGGGTAGCTGGGTTGTAGAAAAAAAAAACATACGCTGAAATTGTTAGCTTTTTTAACTTTTTTTTTTTTTTTTTCAACATATACCCTAATTAATATGTTAAGTGTATTCAACGGGTCAGTACGATTACTGCAATACCAAATTTCTATACTTCTGCCTAAGTTTTACAAAAGTTTTATACAATAAAACTTCCTGTGGGGAAAAAAAATCTATAGCATTTGCAACACCATTTTCCAAATAGCATAACTCTTAATTTTGGTTCTAAATATCTGGATGAGAGCTTTTCTTTTGTGGGACATGTTCTGCTTTACAACAATATCATTTTTGTATTAATGTTTTTTTTTAATTGTATTTTATATAGGACACAGTAGGTAAAAATCATAATTTTTGGTTTTTTAAAGGGGACCTGTCACCTATAAAAAAAAAAAGCCACTTTTGTAAGCAGCTCTTAAAGCTAGCAGTTTATCACTGCTAAAAATAGGCAAGCGCTAGCAGACATTGCCGCATAGTTCAATAGTATGCATTATTCATGTAAGGGATGTCTGAGGTGCTGCTTCTCCACCGGACCGCCCCTCCCACTCCATAGGCTGGCGGTGACTGCTGAGCTTCATGTGGCACTCAGACTCTCCTAGTCCCACCCTCTCATGAATATGCTGGTCGTTTCTATCGTACAGCGCGGCAGCGTCTGCCAGCTCTATCGGAGGGTTCCGATAAAGCTAGAAGTTTATCACTGCTAAAAGTAGGCTAGCGTTAGGAGCTGCTTACTTTATTGCCTTTGTTATAAGTGACAGGTCCTCTTAAAATATTTATTCAGCGTGTGGGGTTATCATAATAAGTTTGTTTTGTTGTATGCGTAATTACAAACGTGGTGATACTACATATGTTGGGTCTGTATGGTGATTTTTGAGTTAAAATATGCACACTTTGGCATGGCACGGTTAAAAATTGTAATTTTGTAATATAGCCGTAATTGAGGATCTTTACCAAAATGCGTATGATGAGCGTTTACCAGAAGGCTGATCCCCTGGTGAAAATACGTTTTTACGCCTCTGCCTTATATAAAATGACTGGTTTTATAAACTGAACACTAGACTTAAGAATCATTCAGTCCCATAAAAAGTGTTTGAAGCGGTAGTGTCCATGAAAACGGGTTTCAGGAACGCCAAGTGATCAGACCACACTGATTTAGAAGTTTGGGGAAGAATACAGATCCTCTCATGTTTAAAGGATCCTTCTTATGTAAGGATTCTCCAAAGTGCTATTTTTTTTAATTTTTTTTATTTTTTTTTAATAATGGGTTATACATCAACATCTAACAAATGTTTTATTATAGCTGCTTGTATGAGCAAGCTCTACACCAAAGAAATACATAAAATTTCTATAACATAAATCACAAACAACACTATTAATGTGCTACAGAAAACAAACTGTTATTTGTACATCAGAACACCTTAAAGCCACAATTTAAGGCCTTTAGGATCGGGCAGAGTTGAGTTGAATTTGTGCTGCCAGCCACAACCTAATACAAGCCGGGGTGGTATACTAAGGAGCACAGAAAAGAAATTGTCACAGAAAAAGCTGGAGGTTATACACAGAAAGTCAACAAAAGCAAAGCCCCTAACCGCAGGACTAGAAAGGAATTGTTGCTGAGGCATTGGGGAGCAGGGCATGTGGAGCTATAAGGATGTGGGTGAGCACTGATAGGCTGTCCAGGTATACACCGCCCACATCCTAAAGGGAGCTGGAACATGGCAGGACACGGCGACTGAATGTAAGCTTGTGACAAGGAATGCAAGTCACTATCCCTACTATGACCTGTGACCACAAACATCCATCACCCCCTATGGTGCCTAACTTCACAGCTGCAGCCCTAAATGCCTACAGCCCTGACTGGAACCTATCCCTATGATAACTGGCCCTGTTGCCGGCCTGTCCACGCGGTTAGGCCACAAGGAACATAAACAATTAGAGAGGATAGGTGTAACGTCTATAAGGTTGATGCTATGAGACTAAGCAAGTGTTGTGATAAGATAACTCTGAAGACAATATTAAAGACTATTATGACTAAGCTACAGGTTACATATAGAGGTAACAAACACATTTCACAAACCTTACAAAACGACTTTGAAAGATTCAAATTTCAATTTAACCCCAATTCCCCATTGGCTTTATATTACAATCTTTAGAAAACCCACCTCCACAAATTTGCTACTACAGTGGGGATCTGATTAATCAACAGCCCTTAAAAGAGGTATTCAATTTGGGCAGTAACTGAGGGTATAGAGAAATTGTTCCTCCCTGAGTGAATATAAAAAACAAGCCATGGGGGAGGCTAGACATGCATCGGAGTAGCTCCTGCACTAAACCCCTATGTTCAGCTGCAATACTCTGCTATCCAGCACCCTATCATCCTGCAGATGGGACCCAAGAAGCGGGGAGAGCCCAAGACACAGTGTGCTCCCCTCAAAAGAACAGCTACCCGAGGGATCGGGAGATTTCTAACCCCCAATGCAGCCACCTCACCTTCGCCACGTGGCGCTAACATGGTGACCGGTCCCACCGCACCATCCACCTCCCAGAACGCACTCACCTATCACCGGGAACAAAACCAGCTTGGAGACTGGCACTGTGAAGGATTCCCCAGGTACTGCCGGCTGGATGCAGGGCCAGGGCAGCCGTGGCTGTGGAGGCTGTTCTGGATACCAAGATGGTGGCGCCCGTAGCTCCTGTCAGCACCGCGCAGCAGGACAGCACATCGGAGCGCCCACAGTGCTCTACAGCAACACCAGCCCATATGCAGATACCTGAACCCTGGACCCCTGAAGGTGCAGCCTCGGCTACAGAGGTGAGCCCGAGCATTAGCATACAACAGCATATGGCTGTTATAGCCACACCTGTCACCCCTCTGCCAGGGAACATGAGTCTTGCGAACAGGCACTGCTGCCTACAGCACATCTGGACCCCCTCTCCATCAGAGATTCTTGGTCCAGTGCCCCTGCAGTCACATACCCCTGTGGACCATAAGGCAGCAAGTGTTAACTGGTCTACAGAATGCACCACTCGGGTGCTTCCACTTGCCACACTCCCTAGCTCCAGTGAAGTCTCCACTCCACTACCATCTAGCCATGTCCCTGACAACCTCCATCCTACTGTCCTCTGTCCATCCCAAGGAGAAGAATGGCCACTCACCCCAGTGGACTACTCACCATTGCCCATGCCTCATTACCATACGCACCCCAATACTCATCTGGGACAGACCATAAAATGTCACCTTACTCGACACATTCTTCCCCATTGCCCCAGCATACACAAATGCTGATGCCTGAGCTACCACCTGCTCTTCCATCACAAGAATTTGGGGCATTAGTGGATCTGTCAATCCTTCATGCCCATCTTTGCTCTATCCCTACTAAGGAAGACATGAAAAGTTACATAGCACATTTGGAACAGTCCTATGGGACGGAATTGGGGGTGGTTAGAGAAGAAGTTCAAAACTTGATTGCCAGAGTCTCCGCTCAGTCCTATGGGGTGGAATTGGGGGTAGTTAGAGAAGAAGTTCAAAACTTGACCGACAGAGCCTCCGCTGTAGTAGAAAGTCAAACGACTATAACCGCCAGAGTGAACACTCATGACTCCATCTTGTCTACACAAGCATTTCAACTACAATTTCTAGCTGGCCAGGTGGATAAAACCGATAATAGAGGCTGCCGTTGTGAAGGGGAATATCTGTACAAGAGCTTTATAGTTTTATATTTTTAATTACATGACCCCAGGTCAGAAGAGGGAACTATGGACAGATGTGTACTTAGAGCTCTCCCTCTGATGCTTCAGCAAATTTATCAACCTGATCCCCTCTATGGAGTCCCGGACCGGGTCTCAGCCCAACTCCCCTCCTCACTCTGGTCAACTGGGCCTGATGACGTAGGACTTCTACCAGTCCCTCCAGTGATGGTATATCTAAAAGAGGGGGCTCAGCCCCCGAGAATACCTCAGTATCCTCTGAAAATGGCTCAAGAACAAGGCCTCTCCACCCAGATTCAGGCCCTTGTCAAGCAAGGTGTTTTGGTCTACTGTACCTCTTCCTGCAACACCCCATTATTTCCTGTCCAGAAGAAGACCCCCAAGGGGTCACCACCCAAGTACAGGTTAGTCCAGGACCTCAGAGCAATCAATGCAGCTACTGTATTGGAAACTCCGGTGGTACCCAACCCCAACACTTTGCTGGCCAGCATTCCACCCTCTGCGAAGGTTTTCACGGTCATCGATCTTGCTAATGCCTTCTTCAGTGTACCCTTACACCCGGAGTGCCGTTATCTGTTTGCCTTTACCTCCTGTGGAAGCCAACTCACTTGGACAAGGTGCCCACGGGGTGCCCAGAACAGCCCTAACCAATTTACTCAGGCTATGAAGACTGTCTTGTCTCCCTGGATTGCTGAGCAATCACAAGTTACTCTCCTACAGTATGTGGATGATCTTCTCCTCTGTGTTGACTCCAAACCACTGCGGGAGCAAGAGTCATTGTCTCTCCTACTGTACCTCTACAGCCAACTGCAAAGTTTCCAAGGATAAAGTTCAATGGTGTCATGCAAAGGTCATTTTCCTTGGACATTGTGTCTCTCAAGGGGCCAGACACCTCACGGAAGACAGGAAATCGGCCATTGCCAAGTTACCATTTCCTTCCACCATTAACCAACTCCAGTCTTTCTTGGGACTCATCACCTACTGCAGACAATGGATTCTGGATGCATCCAGGCTTATGCAACCCTTGTATGACTGTTTAAAGTCAGGAGGACCACAAGGTGCTTCACCTCTGGTCCTCCCACATCTACAAGACTGTCACCACCAACTGAAGATGGCCATTTCCAGAGCGCCTGCTCTGGGACTTCCAGACTATACTCAGCCCTTCAACCTGTTTGTTTCTGAAAGTGAAGGACATGCAACTAGTGTCCTGGCGCAACAGCATGCTGGGAGACAACATCCTATTGGTTACTACTCTTGCCGTCAGGACCCTGTGGCCAGAACATCTCCTACTTTTTTGAAAGCAGTTCATGCCGCCCATGCACTCCTAGACAAGACTGCTGACATTGTACTGGGACATGACCTCATCATTCAAGCCTCACATGATCTGGCGGCGGTCCTTTCTCAGACCCAACCCAGACATCTGGCCCACCAGAGACACCTCAGACTTCAGTGTTCTTTACTTCTGCCTTCCCATATTACCTTCAAACGTTGTTCAGTCATCAATCCAGCCACTCTCCTTCCACATTCCAGGGGGGAAGAAGGTGACTCAGAAGTTGCTCCAGAAGTTGAAGATCCTCATGACTGCTTACAAGTTCTTCTTGATGACACCTCAACACTTCCAGGGGTAACTACCCAGGAATTACCCCATCCTGACCTTGAACTTTGGACAGACGGCTCCAGGTTTGCAGACCAGTCTGGAAGGTACCATACAGATTATGCGGTAACCACTGAAACACAGGTGGTGAAAGTGGAAGCCATACCAGCCTCCATGTCAGCTCAAGAAGCCGAACTGATAGCCCTCAAGGAAGCCTGTACTTTGGCCAAAGGGAAGACTGTGAACATCAGGACTGACTCAAGGTATGCCCATGGCATTGCCCATGATTTTGGAATAATCTGGAAGAACAGAGGCTTCATCACAGCCGCAGGTACCCCAGTGAAGCATGCAGACCTCATCAAGAGCCTGATGGAAGCTCTACAACTGCCTACCAAGGTGGCAGTGGCAGTGATCAAGGTAAAAGCTCACGGAAAAGTAAACTCCAAAGCAGCTAGAGGAAACTATCTAGCTGATTGTGCGGCCAAAGAAGCTCCCATGGGGAATGTGTCATCCGAGTGACTGGAAAGGATCCCGAAGGAAAAACAAGAGATGACCTACCCCTGTATGGTGACCACTAGAGCCCAGAAGAAGAAAGAAGAAGAAGAAGAGAAGATTATTTCTCCTACCCTTGCTCAGTTACAAGAGGAACAAAAGATGGCCCCAGAAGAAGAACATAAAGCATGGAAAGCATGGGGTGCTGCTTATGAGAATGGACTCTGGACAATGCAAGGACTTGTCTGTCTCCCTAGAAAGTTGTACCCCGCCATTGCTGCCTGGGCTCATGGGGTAACCCACAGAGGAAAGAACCAAGCACTAGGCTATGCCAAGAAGATGTATTTTGCTCCAGGATTATCTACAGCTGTGAATGCCTACATCAAGGCCTGTTCCATTTGTGCTACTGCAACCCAGCTCCCACGACCAAAGTGCCCTACCAGCATCTGGCCAAGTCAGATTACCCTTTCCAAAGGATCCAAGTTGACCACATTCAGCTTCCCAGGTCAGGAAGATATGAATTGCCTTAGTAGCTGTGGACATGTTCTCAGGATGGCCAGAAGCCTACCCAGTTGTCAACATGACTGCCAAGCTCACAGCCAAGAAACTGATTACTGAAATTGCCTGTAGATTTGGA
>CM033642.1:154583865-154742675 GCA_019512145.1 Engystomops pustulosus
GGATTTTGAACAAAGAAGGAAGTGAATACTGACGGTGGATGAACTATCATTCCAACTTTTTATATGTTACCGAAGATTCTCAAATCACTCCAAGAACCTCAAGGTAGGCCCATTGTCTCTGGTATCGGTGCTTAAATGAAAAACTCTGTAACCTATATTGATTTTTTCACAGCCCCTCGTCTCAAGACTTCCCTCTACACCGAGGAACATCTACCTCACTCATTCAACGCCTGAGGAAATTTGACACCTCCAACAAACTCTTATTGGCGACTCTAGATGTCGAATCACTATACACCATCTGGACACCAGGTGGGATCGAGCCGTGGCCTTCTTTTGGATAAAGAAATTCGCTTGACCGTGGCATGACTCCTTAATTTGGATTCTTGTCGCTAGTGTTGCACCAGACATATTTTTGTTTGCAGGGTGTTTTACAGCAGGTGTCGGGGTACGGCCCGGGTGCGCGATGCGCTCCTTCCTAGCCAACCTATTTTGGGTGGTGGGGGAGGAGCGGGTCGTGTACCCATCGGCCGTGATTTCAAAACAATGTGCGGGCTGGTACCGCACATTGATTACATCTTGCTATCTGGACGGGCACAGGGAGGAGATCAACTCTTTATTGATCTATTGAACGAGAACCCTGGAACTTCGATTTAACTCTAAGATTTCTGACACACTTGTTGATTTTTAGATTTGAACATCAATTAACAGATGCACTCTCACAAACCACTCTTACGAAAGAAAAACCGACAACAAACAGCTTGTCTCATTCACAAGCTTTCATCCGAGGCTTTTGAGAGAGGGGGGATCCATATGGGCCAGTTTCTGGGATTAAACGCACTGCACAAATCCAGACGACTTCAAGGTGACGCAAAAGACCTGACAACTAGGTTAAAAACACGTCACTATCCCAAGAAGGTCATTCTCAAGAGCTTTTAATGAGCAAAAACAGTGAGAGACACTACTCTTACGCCCGTGTGCGCTTTACCTAATAACAAAAATCGAATGATCAGCACTTCCACAACCAAGTGGTCTGATGTCTACAAGATCTTGGACAACAATTGGGGCATTCTACTGAGTGACAGTCGGCATACACAACACATTTCAGATACCAACCAGATGGGTGCCCGGCCACCGAGCAAGAAGAAACCTCAAGGACATATTGACATCTGCACTTTCACGACAGACAACAACACCCCTAGGGAGGGGACAACGATTGAAGGGTTCGTTTATGTGGGGGCTGCTTCGATCTGTGATCGTATCTGGGTTCTCAATGAGACTTTTGTTACACCTAATAACCATTCTTCCCACAGATTAAAAAGTTACATCAACTGTAAATCAGAGATTGTGATTATGCCTGGTCTGTTCTGCTCAAAAATATACGTTGGCAAACTGGCCAGGAACTCAGAAGACGGGTTCAACAGCATCTGTCGACGATAACAATACAGCAGCAAGGACCAAACCATGGTAAGACTTAAACCACAGTAGCCTCACATTTTCTCCATTTCCACCAGGGGAGGACACGGGCCTGAAAAAAAGTCTCTGGTGGTTGGAGGGGTTCCCCGTAACATTCGAGGTGGGCAGTTCCAACACGATTACTTAGGGGTGAGTCCAAGGGGATATTCCAAGGACACACGAGCACACCCAAGGTCTAAGAAGATTGACACTGGTAAAGGACGGAGGTAGATTATATATTTAAACTGATACCAACGAACCACCACCCACCTTATTACTCACCCGCCCAACGCACTGACACCCCCCCTAGTGCTTGACATTTCAGACAACCTCCGGTACAAAGACCCCACACTATGCCCCACACACTCACCACACCTGACCCGCAATAAGCCCCACCAGTCAGACCCCACCTCACCCCATTCACACCTAATATACCTCACTTACATTAGTCCCCTACACATCATTTCACCTCTCACTCTCAATCCTTCCTCAATCACATCATCCCTATCCATTCATACACTCTCATCCCCCTTCACGTCTCACTTTTCCTCACTCACTGGCTTCTCTCTCTTCCCCCCCCCCATTCGCTATCTCATGCCCCACTACTTTTACTTTTTACGCACATGCACATGGTCCTCTTAAGAGTTTTATTTGTCCTAGGACCTCTTCCTAGATTTGGTTTATTTCACAATGTCACTATATTTTCAACGTAATTCTATCAGTGTTGGATCATCATATGGTATTATCGATAATATGGACTCGCCTCCTCCGGCTCGAGATAAAACTCCCGATATCACGTACCCGTTAACGCTCATCTGATGCAAGAAACTCGTCTCTACTCACACTTTTGACCAATTGAGTGTGATATTCATCTGACCCGTTTTTGCCTGGCTCTCCTGGGTTCTCCACACCTGTTGTAGCTCTAATATGCTTATTCATCATTGACAAGATGGTATTTTAGGTTACTAGTTAAAAATTACAATATATACTTTCTCAAGTGACCATTTATTAATTTCCATTTATTCTCTCTTGTTTACTTATCTGTGTTATTCTGGCTTGACCCATCTCCAGTGCAGCCCCCACCGCTGTTCACCATGCATTCATTCATCACTAGCCCCAGTACGGCTAGGTGCGTATCATTTCATATATCATCCCTTATCGGTCATTACACATTTTTTTCCAGGTTCTCGTCTCGCAACCTCTTGTATAGCGAGTTGAAAGACATATTCTCTGTGGTTTGTTTTTTTTTTGTTTTTTTTTTTTCACTTTGCACCCCCTCTGTCACGCTTTCTGTTCTCACAACTCTTCACTTACCTTGAGTCGGACTAAATCCCGGCCTCGCCCGTTTTCCCCATTTCAATGTCTCTTTCAGGGGTCTTGACTTTCTTCTTACGCCAGCACGTTGCTCTCTTCTGCCCCATCTTCTCCTATGCCCCAAAAATTCCCCCCATTTGGGGCCTTCTGTTCCTTCCCCTCCAGCATACTCCTAAAATATTGTGTTCTCACCTGTTTTTGCGTGGCCCTCCCCTTTGCCGTGGCCCCTTCGCGCGTCGTCCGTCTGCGGGTTCTCCCCTTCTTGTCTCCTCTCTTTCCCCTTGCCTGTGCCCCTCGCGGTTTTTCCCGGGGGGGTCTGCCCTTTTTTTTCTCTGGCCTCGGGCCTCCCCCCCCCTCTCTCGCTCCCCGCTGTTCCTCTGGCTTCTTTTTCTTTCTTTTGGCTCTCTCGCCCTTTCTCTTTTTGCCCCTTTCCCCTTTGCGTGTCCTCTTTTTTGTTGTGTTTTTTTTCGTTTGGGCTTTTGTTTTCTTTTTTTTTACCTTCCCCTTTCTTTTACAGTTTTTTTTTTTTTTTTTTTTTTTGTCCACTCAAGTTTTTTTTTACACACTTACAACAAAGTTTTCACACACTGCAAAAGTTTTTGTTCACTACTAAGACACCACTACCATTTCCCACACCACCCATGCCTCCACTTATGCAACACCAAAAAATTTTTTTTCAAGTCCACTTCTCCTCCACCACACCCAACACACAACCATTTTGGTGGGGGTGGGTGTGTTTTGTTTTGCCGTCCTTTGTTGGTTGGTTTGTTGTGGTGCTTGGGTTTGTTGGGTGCGACCAACCCCACCATCAAACACTGTCTTACACGGTGCGTTCAAAAAAAACACATACTCAAGTCTTATTGGCTGTTCCCATCTTCCCTTTGCGCGTGTTGCTCACAGGGCCCTGGGGTGGTCAACCCGCAACACGCACCAACAACACGAACCACCCTTTACACCACCCACACACCAAACGCCTACAAACAGGCCCCCCAGACACAATGCACAAAAAGCAAAGAAACAAACCCTCACGCCCAAACACTTACTCCCACCCCCCAAACCCCTCACAAACCAAATCACACCCCCGGCCCCACCATCCCTTCTTTGTATGCCCGGTATTTCCATCGGAAACCTGCCACTACAAGTGGTAGGTTTCCGATGGAAATACCGGGCACCAGCTCAGGGTGAGCTGGTGCCGGAGCTTATTTTAGTTAGTGTTTTAAACCGCGGTATCGCGGTTTAAAACACTTTTTAAACTTTATAGCCGGCGCAGGCAGGTACGCGCTCGGCGCTTACCGTGCACGCGGCTACATAGGAAGTGAATGAGAGCCTGATGATTATCTGTTTAATTGATACTTACCTCTGTTCCACGGCGGCGCCTCTGTATTGCCTCTTTGCGCATGCGCTATTGACATTGTACTATCTTATATTGCTTTCATTCACAAAAACACATCAGGCACTGCACATGCGCACCTGGTAACCACCGCCGGCTGGCAGTGTCATTTCCGGTTTTCCGAAACGTCACTTCCGGTTCCCGGAACACTATCCCCGGTTCCCGATACGTCAGCGACTGATTCGGGAAGTGTTCTGTATGGGTGGCTGCACTTGGAGGTGGGTCCCTTTATCCTTTATATATCTGCTGCATATATCACTTACATTACCCCTGAGGAAGCCTGCTAGCACAGGCGATACGCGTGGGGAACCTCTTCTCCAGCCCCCTCCCCGACTGCACTATGCACTTTAGGTAACTATTTGTCATCATCGCTTTAATGGCCAAGCTACTTATAACTTTATTGTTACTTACATGTTTGCATTTTGATTATGTCTTTATTTAATTGTTGGTAGCTTTTGAGCCAAACCAGGCTCTTATGTCCTGGCATGTATACCTTACTCATGACTTTTCTTGCATTGTGCCCAGGGTTGGTCGCTGGACTTTGGCACATTTAGTGCTTTTTAATTGTTTTTATATTTTTATATTTTGGATTTAATAAAGATTGTTGTACCATTGATATACATCCTGTCTTGCTTTTGTGGTTCATTACCTTTATTTGGGATGTTTACATGTCTGGGCTCCTTTTGCCCAGCTATTTTTTCATAGACCCGTTTTTGCTTAATAATTATCTTTTTCTACTTTGGTTCATATACAAAGTATTTTCTTGGGGTCGACTATAGTTTATCTACTTTGAGAATATCTGATGTCCACCATTATTATTTTCTATTATTTTTTATGCTTCACTCTATTTTTCTAGTTTTTTTTTAAAATAGTTATCTGATCGATACATAACATGGACCTGGAGACACGGGAGGCAGCCTGGTCGAGCCAGGTCTCGACTGTCTTCTTGGAGGTGACCACCAGGGAGCCGGATGACGAATTCAGAAGATTGACCAATGAGCTTACAACATTATACAGATCATTGACCAAAGTGTGGTGGAACATCAGAAGCCTCGAAGAATATCACAGACTCAAAATGTCACCCAGAGGCCTTAGGGTCCACATTTTCCCATCATGGGAGGTTGAAAATGAAGAAAAGGTATGTTGGGAAAAGGGGCTTTTCCAATGCTCCTGCATTCTAATCAACATGTTATTGGACCATGACAGGGGTGTCTTATGCCAGATCCGGGAGAAAATCAAGTCACTTGAAAATCAGCTTGACAAATTTGACTTAAATTCACAAGTCATTCCCTTCAAAACAAAATTAAAAGACTCCATTGATCTATTTGAGAAGGAGATCATTAAAGGTAAGAAGAGTAAATTCTCCAGGGACAAGACAGATTATGACCGAGGGAGAATTTATAAATGGAACCATAAGGGAAATAAGAGACATTTCCGCTCACATAATCAGAATACTAGAGCTCAGATTGAACACTCGACAAGTGACCCCCTATCATCTGATACTAGCGAACAAGAGACGTCCCAAGATGAACAGACACAACCAACAAATAAGAAAAGAGGCCCGCGACACCGGGATTGGTCGCCATCATACAAAAGAGACAGACCCGCTCGACTCAACAAAAAAGACACTACAGGTGACCTCCAGATTGTCAATCTGTCCTCTTATCAGTTAAATGATATTGAAACACAAGTGTTACAAAAAGGGCTTTCCTTTTCACCAATGAATACACTAAATAAATTCGAGGTAATTAAGGACATCTACTTGTTTTGCAGGCAGCTGACCTTCAAATTGCTGTACCATCACCCCTCTCTCATCGATGCCCTACCGGATAATGACAGACAGGTCCTTAGGGATCTTTTGGACCTCCTTGACGAAAACGACAATTCACCAACAGGTAGGCGGCCCTTTCCCGGTAGGGCGGTCTCACAAAAGACACCAAATTTCAGACTGTTTCCGGCTGTACAAATTTTCTTCAATTGTGTTCTGTCAGAGATCCAGAAACTAAAGCTAGATAAAAATCAAAAAGAAAATCTGTCTAGACAGGAAAGACAGGCACTGACCAAATTAAGCAACAATGAGCAATTTCTGATTAAAGAAGCCGATAAGGGGGGAAATATTGTGTTGTGGCCTATTGATCTGTATATTAAGGAGGCACTGAGACAATTAAACAATAGAATGTTTTATGCCATTCTACCCTCTGACCCCACCCAGATTTTCAAGGGCAAGATAGACCGAATATTATCTCGCGCCTTATCATGCGGCATTTTGACAAAGAAGGAAGTGAAATACTTGACAGTGGATGAACCTATCATTCCAACTTTTTATATGTTACCGAAGATTCACAAATCACTCCAAGAACCCCCAGGTAGGCCCATTGTCTCTGGTATCGGTGGCTTAAATGAAAAACTCTGTACCTATATTGATTTTTTCCTACAGCCCCTTGTCTCAAGACTTCCCTCGTACACACGAGACACCACTCACCTTATTCAACGTCTGGAAACTTTGACACCTCCAACAAACTCTTTATTGGCGACTCTAGATGTCGAATCACTATACACCATCATAGGACACCAGGTGGGTATCGAAGCCGTGGCCTTCTTTTTGGATAAAGAAAACTCACTTGACCGTCGGCATGACTCCTTAATTCTGGATTTCTTGTCGCTGGTGTTGCACCAGAATTATTTTGTGTTCGACAGGGTGTTTTACAAGCAGGTGTCAGGTACGGCCATGGGTGCGCGATGCGCTCCTTCCTATGCCAACCTATTTTTGGGTTGGTGGGAGGAGCGGGTCGTGTACCCACTGGCCGTATTTTAAAACAATGTGGCGGGCTGGTACCGCTACATTGATGACATCTTGCTTATCTGGACGGGCACCAGGGAGGAGTATCAACTTTTTATTGATTTATTGAACGAGAACCCCTGGAACATTCGATTAACCTCTAAGATTTCTGAACGCTCTGTTGAATTTTTAGACTTGAACATCAAATTATCTGACTGTACTCTCACAACCACTCTTTACAGAAAAGAAACCGCAACAAACAGCTTGCTCTCATTTACAAGCTTCCATCCGAGGCATCTGAGAGAGGGGATCCCAGTGGGACAGTTTCTGCGGATTAAACGCAACTGCACAAATCCAGACGACTTCAAGGTGAACGCAAAAGACCTGACAACTAGGTTTAAAACACGTCACTATCCCAAGAAGGTCATCTCAAGAGCTTTTATTCGAGCAAAAAATAGTGAGAGACACACACTTCTTACGCCCCGTGTGCGCTTACCTAATAACAAAATTCGACTGATCAGCACCTTCCACAACCAGTGGTCTGATGTCTACAAGATCTTGGACAACAATTGGGGCATTCTACTGAGTGACAGTCGGCTACACACACACATTTCAGATAAACCACAGATGGTGGCCCGCCGAGCAAGAAACCTCAAGGACATCTTGACATCTAGTCACTTTCAGCGACAGACAACACCCCTAGGGAGGGGACAACGATTGAAGGGTTCGTTTCCATGTGGGGGCTGCTCGATCTGTGATCGTATCTTGGTTCTCAATGAGACTTTTGTACACCCTAATAACCATTCTTCCCACAGATTAAAAAGTTACATCAACTGTAAATCAAGAGATGTGATCTATGCCTTGGTCTGTCCCTGCTCAAAAATATACGTTGGCCAAACTGGCCAGGAACTCAGAAGACGGGTTCAACAGCATCTGTCGACGATAACTACAGCAGCAAGAGACCAAACCAATGGTAAGACCTTAACCACAGTAGCCTCACATTTTCTCCATTTCCACCAGGGGAGGAACACGGGCCTGAAAGTCTGTGGGTTGGAGAGGGTTCACCGTAACATTCGAGGTGGCAGTTCCAACAAACGATTACTTAGGGCTGAGTCCAAGTGGATATTCCAATTGGACACACTAGCACCCAAAGGTCTTAATGAAGATTTACTTTTTACTGGTTTCTATAAGGACTAGTTTTATATTTATATTTATATTTAACTGTCTTTATTTACTTCATTTATCTTTAATTCTCACTCTACACCCACCTTTTATTACTTCACCCTGCCCACTCACTACACCCCCACCTATGCTTGCACATTTCATTTACAATCTCCCTTTACAATATACCTCACCTACATTTAGTCCCTCACACACCATCTCACCTTTCACCCTTTATCCTTCCCTCAATCACATCACTCCCTCATCCATTCATTACACCCACCCTTCATCCCCATTCACTATATACCTCACTTACATTTAGTCCCCTACACATCATTTCACCTCTCACTCTCCATCCTTCCCTCAACCCCCTCTTCACTTTTTACGCACATGCACATGGTCCTCTTAAGAGTTTTTATTTGTCCTAGGACCTCTTCCTTAGATTTGGTTTATTCACATTTGTCACTTATATTTTCACAGTAATTCTATCAGTGTTTGAGATCATCATATGTTATTATCGATAATATTGGACTCCGCCTCCTACCCCGGATCGAGATTAAAACTCCCGATATCACGTACCCGTTAACGCTCATCTGATGCAAGAACTCGTCTCTTACTCACCTTTTTGACCAATTGAGTTGATTATTTCATCTGACCTGTTTCGCCTGGCTCTCCTGGTGTCTCCACACCTGTTATGCTCTAATATGCTTATTTCACATTGACAAGTATGGTATTTTTAGGTTACTTAGTTAACAAATTACATATATACTTTCTCAAAGTGACCATTTATTAATTTCCATTTATTCTCTCTTTATGTTTACTTATCTGTGTTATTTCTGGCTTGACCCATCTCCAGTGCAGCCCCCACCGCATGTTCACCATTCTGCATTCATTACATCACCTAGCCCCAGTACAGGCTAGGTGCTGTATCATTTCATACATCATATATCATCCTTAACGGTCATTTACACATATTTTTTCCCAGGTTCTCGTCTCGCAGCTCTTATGTATAGCGAGGTTGAAGACATATTCTCTGTGGTTTGTTTTTTTTTTTTTTGTTTTTTTTTTTTCACTTTGGCACCACCTCTGTTCACGATTCTATGTACTACAATATTCTTTCACTTACCTTAGTCTGGACTAATCCTGGCCTATCCAAGTTTTCACATTTAATGTTACTCTTTCAGGCGGTATTGACTTTTATTACAAGCCAGCACGTTGCTCTCTTTATGCATAGCTATTCATTGCAAAAAATTCCCCATATTTGGGGCCTTCTGTTCTCTTCACAATACCTTAATAAATTATTGTGTTACTCACCTGTTTTTTTGCGTGGGCACTACTTTTGCAAGTCGCAACTTTATTCCGCGATCGTCGTCATGAGGATTATCCCTCTGCCTGTAATATATTTTACTTGAATTTGACCATACAGGCTTCTATCTACACGGGGGGTTATGCTTTTATACACCTGTATCCTAGGCTCCATACATATATCGATCGATGTCTACCCTCTGTATCTATTTTTTTATTTATTTTTTGATTACCTAGCCTTTATATGTTTGGCCCCTTTACCTTTGCGTCGAATAAGAATCTATTCTTGTAAGTCGGCAATTCTTGTGCCGCCAATCAAGTTATGAGGATTAATCCTCTGCTGTATGCTTTACACCAACATCTTTTTATGACCGATGACCACCTTGTATTTACTTCTTCAATATATTCGCTTTAAGATTACTTTGTTGCCCGTGATTATCTGTTTAATTGATACTTACTTCTGTTCTACGGCGGCGCCTCTGTATTGCTCTTTGCGCACTGCGCCATTGACATTGTACTATCTAATTGCTTTCATTCACTAAAACACATCAGGCACTGCACATGCGCACCTGGTAACCCCCCGCCGGCTGCAGTGTCGTTTCCGGTTTTCCCGAAACGTCACTTCCGGTTCCCGGACACTATCCCCGTTCCTGATACGTCAGCGACTGATTCGGGAAGTGTTCTGTATGGGTGGCTCACTTGGAGGTGGGTCCCTTTATCCTTTATATATCTGCTGCATATATCACTTACTTACCTCCCCTGAGGAAGCCTGCTAGCACAGGCGATACCGTGGGGAACCTCTTCTCCAGCCCCCTCCCCGACTGCACTATGCACTTTAGGTAACTATTTGTCATCATCGCTTTAATGGCCAGCTACTTATAACTTTATTGTTACTTACATGTTTGCATTTTGATTATGTCTTTATTTAATTGTTGGTATTTGAGCCAACCAGGCTCTTATGTCCTGGCATGTATACCTTACTCATGACTTTTCTTGCATTGTGCCCAGGGTTGGTCGCTGGACTTTGGCACATTTAGTGCTTTTTAATTGTTTTTATATTTTTATATTTTGGATTTAATAAAGATTGTTGTACCATTGATATACATCCTGTCTTGCTTTTGTGGTTCATTACCTTTATTTGGGATGTTACATGTCTGGCTCCTTTTGCCCAGCTTTTTTTTCATAGACCCGTTTTTGCTTAATAACTACTATCTTCTTCTATGGCGGGCCACCCTACGACAGGAAACCCGAGTCTGGGCACTAGTTCGGGTTTTGAGATCTGACCAGACGACACAGGAGAATGAGCCCCAACGTTGGTTTCACCACCATAAAGTCCAGAACATGGGAAGTCCTGTCCCAAGATAAAGTTCATGACAACCCCTGCCTCAGTAGCGTCTCTCCACAGGAGGTCTGGAAGTTAATAACTGCAGTGGGGCAGTCGTTTATGTCCCCATGGTGCACAGGACACCAGGTGTGCGTCCCTGTGACCGTCTTGGGGGTCTATGGGGACCCATTAATCAGGTCACACCGACCTGCCTGAGTCCAGGGACAACCTGGATGCCCTGCCACAGTCACCCCGGCACAGGTGGTGCTCATCAACAAGTCGGGGCTAGTAGTCGTGTAGACTGGGGCAGCATAGAGAGAAAAACCCATCTGGCAGAACTGCAGTCCATGGGCTCTGAGGAATATGGCAATGGGGCTGCAATATGACCTGGCTAATGGCAGGTCCAACAGTGGGAGCCTCCCCCTCCTCCTCCTCCCCTGGGGTGCCTCCCGGACAAGGGTAGTGGTTTAGCTTGGGACTCATGGGTGACATGACTGCCGTGCCTTATTGGCCTGCTCTGGTATAAGGGGCTCCCTTTTTTAGGGACTGGGTAGCACAAAATCTCTCCACACCACCCCAACCAGTGCCCGTTATCAAATGGGTCCCGTGTCCCCACCCATTGCTGGATCTCACCCGGTAATTCCCTCAGGAAAACGGTCCCAAACAACTTTATCCACAATCTGGGCTGGGGTTGATATCTCCGGCTGGGCCACTTGCGGTCTAAGGAATCAGTTGAGATTCTGTGCCCCATCGGTGGTAGCGCTCCTGGTAACTCCAGCTGTGCACTCTTTGAGGCGTAGATTGCAGATCCATTCCTAGTCGGGCCAACTCTCTGCCTTTACCTTGGGTAGTCCTGGGCATCCTCCTCCCTCAGATCATAGTATGCCTGTTGGGGATCAGCGACGAGGAATGGGGCCAACACCTCTGCCCAATATTGCTGTGGCAACCTCTCACGGTTGTCCACCCTCTCAAACCCTATGCATGATAGGCCTCCACATCGTCCTCTGCTGTACATCTTTGTCATGCTTTGCGGACCTCTTCCTGGTGTCTATCTCAGTCATTGCTGAGACAGTCCTTTCCTGAGCAGTTGCCGGCTGTCACCTGCTGGACAACAATCTGTTTGTTTCCTGCTGCTGCAATTGGCTTGTTGCTGCGCAGCAATTGCCCTATTATGCCTTTCCTGCTGCTGCCACATTGGACTGGACACACTGCTTTATTTCTCTTCCATGGATGTGCCTTGCAGCTTCAGTGCTGTCGATATCCAGGACATTCAACTATGTTTACTTCACTGCACTTTGCCCCTCCAATCCACCATGCTGGGGAATTGCGCTGGTAGTGCCTTGTAGCAGTGCCAGGAAGCAGGGACAACACGCAGGTTAAAGTCCAAAATCAAGTGTTTATTCACACTTGTCAAACACAAATTCAGCCTTGGCTTAGGCACATACAAATAAACCCTGTCCGGCTGGGCACGCCTAATACAATAACAGCACCTAACTATACATGTACCAGGCTGCCTGGCACACCGCTCTTGGCCAGCAGAATATCAGAGTGCACTCAGTCACCTTGCGTGTTGAACAACGGTCCAGCCTTCAGCTCTCCAGGTGTGCCTATCCTACTCCTAATGCTTCTGGCCTGCAGTACTAAATCAGGCCTAACGAGGTCTGTGACCCGCACCTGTGGGCTATACAAAAGCCCAGGAGCAAGCCCGGATGGAGTAGGAGTCCCACTACCAGCCTAACCCTACTCCTAATAACCAGGCCCAGTACAGACATACCAATGTGTCCATGCTAGCTAGGCCAACATAGACCAAACATACTTCTCCTGCTTACCACATGTCTGCATACCCTTGGTTACTGCAGACAAATCCAGGGCTCTATATACTTTTTATCTACCTGTAGGGCAGATAGCGGTTCTCCCACACGACACCTCCGCTATTTCTCACAGCGGCTAGTTTCTTGGACCCATGTCCTCAGGTGAATGTTCTTTATTGCTTATGTCTTTTAGGATTGTTAAAGGGTTGCATTTGAGGTGTACTGTTTTTGACGGTGGAGGTTATAACCCTTATCCTATACTTTGCTCCTGCTGTTGATGCGATGCGTGTTGTTATAATGACAGTTTATTTTATGTTAATCCTTCAATAAACTTTATTCAACCATAAAAACCGGGTGTATACACTCACCGGCCACTTTGAGCAGAGGGCTACAGCAGCAGAAGACCACAACGGTGCCACTCCTTTCAGCTAAGAACAGGAAACTGAGGCTACAATTTGCACAAGCTCATCGAAATTGGACAGTAGAAGATTGGAAAAACGTTGCCTGGTCTGATGAGTCTCGATTTCTGCTGCGACATTCGGATGGTAGGGTCAGATTTGGCGTCAACAACTGAAAAGCATGGATCCATCCTGCCTTGTATCAACGGTTTCAGGCTGGTGGTTGGTGGTGTCATGGTGTGGGGAATATTTTCTTGCACTCTTTGGGCCCCTTGGTACCAATTGAGCATCGTTGCAACGCCACAGCCTACCTGAGTATTGTTTTCTGACCATGTCCAATCCTTATTGACCATAATGTACCACAACATCTGATGGCTACTTTCAAGCAGGATATGCGCCATGTCATAAAGCTGGAATCATCTCAGACTGGTTTCTTGAACATGACAATGAGTTCACTGTAACTCAAATGGCCTCCACAGTCACCGGATCTCAATCCAATAGAGCATCTTTGGGATGTGGTGTGGAACGGGAGATTCGCTCGCATCAGGATGTGCAGCCGATAAATCGGCGGCAACTGTGTGTGATGCCATCATGTCAATATGGACCAAAATCTCTAGGAATGCTTCGAAGAACCTTGGTTAATCTATCCATGAAGAATGAGGCAGTTCTGAAGGCAAAGGGGTCCAACCCGTTACTAGCATGGTGTACCTAATAAAGTGGCCGGTGAGTGTATTGTGGCTGTGGAAGAGCAAAGGTCCCTCATTACTGCAATGTTATAAAACATCACAGGAGTATAGATCACACGTTGTCTCACCGCACCGTGAGGCATATAAATATAGGACATGTCCTATATTTCGCTGTGTTTTGCACCGGCCCTGGTTCTCTCAGTGTGCTTGCCAGTGTTCATATGTAATATGCTCTTAGGCCTCATTCAGACAAAGTTCACATTGTGCATGCTGCAAAGGACATGATCAAAATAATATATGGCATTTTACTTTGCTGCATACACAATTGCATCATAGTGAATTACGCTCTTAGGCTACCTGTACACAAACGTGCATTTCGAACGTATTTTAAAAAAAATTTTACATTTGACATATGCCATCATATTGTAATGAACTCTTGCTCCTTGTTTATTTTGCATTCGGACACAGCATCAGCCATGAGACATGTCCTATTCCTGGACGTGTTCTCATGAAGTCCAGTCCTATTGAAATCCAAAGAAAACTGACTGCATGTGTAATCTAGCTAGTCGGTTTTTGCGTTCTAGTCCTAGGAAATATAATGTGACCAGAGGCATTCGTCATTGATCTGCAAAAACTGATGGCATACAGATGATACAAGGAATGTGCTTCCAGCCTTACAGATGAGATAACGATTACATACTGAACACATGCTGAACTCAAATACTGACACTTTATGTTCGGTATAAAAAAAAAAACATGTGCAGGTAGCCCAATACTCATGCCATGTTTTGACACATTGTAGATGTGGAGAGACCTTTTTGATGTATTGTTACTTTTTGATCTTATACTTTGGAGCATATATATTGTGCTATTGCATGATTTCTTATACTCATTCCGTGCAATACAATATTGTAGAGGTGGAGAGACCTTTTTGACTTTATACTTTGTAATATGCACAATATATTATTGCACAATGTGCACTTAATGTGTGTGAATGCGCTTTTATACTCATACATGTATTGTAATTATTGTTCACAGCCACCACAGCTTTGGAGCATGACTATCGATCTTAGGCAACCTGCACACACCTTTTTTTGATACAGGATGTAACAGTGTCAGTATGTGTTCCGTATGCATCCGTATCTTATCAGATAGCCAGAAATGCACTCCGTGTGTCATGGGATGCCATCCGTTTTGTCATAGCCAATGAAAGAAGGTGGTACGGAAAGTATTCAGAACCCTTTACTTTTTTTTCACTCTTCATTGCAGGCAATTGTTGAGATAAAAAGTAAGTTTTTTTGCTCATTATGTACATCTGGACCCATCTGTCAGAAACACAGAAATGAAATGTTTTGAAAATTTATTAAACAAGTATTCAGACTCTTTGCTCAGTGTGAGCAGTGGCGTAACTACCACCACCGCCTAGCGGTTACTACGGGGCCCGTGCTCCTGGCCCAGACTGTGGTGCATCTTCACTTCAAAGATCCACCAGGAAAGGGAGTGCGGGTTCAGGTCGTCACTATATTGTACTGCAGGGAGCAGCAGAGGAGGCACGGTCCTGGTGGTACCGGACGCTAGAGTTCATGCAGACGCCGCTCCCCACGCGATACCCACTGTGTCCCCCAGTGCCCGCCACAGCAGCAGCGCGCCCGGGCTGCACCCTGCCGTAGCGTCTAATTTAGTGCTGCTGAGCTGGACAGGGCCTCGGGATGACAGCCACACAGTTCCCAGCACAGGCCAACCAGAGAACTGGGACATCCCAGGACCGAGAGCAGACTGACCAGCCCCAGAAGAGGAAGATACGGAAAAGCGATCATCGGCCGATCAGTCAGGAGGCTGCAGAGAAGATACATCTTCTGGTATATATAATCTATGTTGTATGGTGTGATTGCTGTATGTATGTCTGTATCTGCTATATGTGGTATATGATGCATGGTGTGTGTATACTATATTTATGTTGTACGGTGTATATATCCTGTATGTATGTCTGTTATGCTGTATGTGGTGTTATATGATCATGCTGTGCATATACGTATGTGTGCATATGCTATGTGTATGCAGTATGTGTGTATATGGGTGTTATACAGGCAGTCCCCGGGTATGTATAAGATAGGGTCCGGAGGTTTGTTCTTAAGTTGAATTTGTATGTAAGCCGAAACTTATATTTTATATTGTAGATCCAGACAAAAAAAATTTGGCACCAGTGACAATTGGAGTTTAAACATTTTTTGCTGTAATGGGACCAGGATTATCAATAAAGCTTTGTTACAGACACCTTACAGCTGATCATTGCAGCGTGGAACTATAGTAAAGCATTCAGAAGCTTCACCAGAGGTCAGAGGGGTCTGTCTGTAAATATGGGTTGTCTGTAAGTCGGGGTTCTTACGCCAGTTTTCTGGCGTAAAGCAGTGACATAATCGCAAATACTTGCGCAATGCCAAGAATTTGCTATTAAAATGTGAATATTGCACATGTTGTGGAGGGGGGGCACAGAGGGGCTTGGTGGCTGGTGGGGCACAGGGCTAAGTTTTGCCTGCCTGCTTCCCACGCCGGATACATCAAGAGGACCTAGGCCTCTTGATGTATCGACGTGACAAGGAGGGGGGCATGCAGGAGCGCTGACGTATGATAAATCTGCCTCTGTATTTATAATGTATATGGCTAGAAATAATGTGTTTATATAATGTGTATTTACTGTATGTGAAAATGTATTGATGTCACCACGTTTCACCGTTGTGATTGATTTGTCAGGTGATGAGCAGTGCCTCGTTTACTCCACACATACTGCCTAGAATTAACACAAACAGTTAAATCTTTGTCTTATCAGACCGAGAATGTTATTTCTTAGAATCTGGACGTGCTTCATGTGTTTTTGCAAACTGTATGCAGTTCTATCTCACCACTGCATCTCTGGAGCTCAACTAGCAGTGACATTAGAGTTTTAATTGCTTGCTTGCCAAAGTTCTTCTGTGCATTTACTTGTTTGCCTGGACAAGGAATAGTTGTGGGTGTCCCCACCTTATCCATTAAGGATTATGGAGGCCACTGTGCTCCTAGGAACCTCAAGTTCTACAGAAATTCTTTTATAATGTGATCAGATGTTGTGCCTTGCCACAATTCTGTCTCTATGCTCCTTGGGCAGTTTCTTAGACATCATGTTCTCATAGGCTCTGACATGCATGGTGAGGCCTTATATAGAAAGGGTGTCTCTTTTCTTATCAGTCCATGAGTTTAATTGAACCAAGCTAAACTCCAATGAAGGAGTATAACCCCTCAAGAAGGATATTGACAGTAATGAAGTAAATATGAGTGCCATGGTAAATGGTCTGAATTCTTGATGACCATGTGATATATTAGTTTCTCATTTAACCCCTTATTAACACGCCGAAGCCACTTGTTTCACCTTCCTGACACGGCCCATTTTTTCAAATCTGCCCTGTGTCACTATAAATGTTATAACTTGGAACGCTTTAACATATCCAAGTGATTTCTTGTTTCTCGTACACATTGAAAAATTTTGATGTATGTTTTTGCATTATTTATCAGAAAATCAGATATTTGGTGAAATTTGGAAAAATTCTCGATTTTTGAACTTAAAAATGTTCTACTTTTTCCACATATAGTTATAACAGCAAAAAAACTATTACTAACATTCACCGAATGTCTCTTTATGTGGACATGGTTTTTTATGCATACTCTTATTTTGTAGGATGTTAGGGGCTTTGAACGTTAGGTGCGATTTTTCACATTTTCATAAAAAATGCAAAATACTATTGAGGGACCTGCTCAGGTTTCAGTCACAAAGAGGCTAAAAAAAGTAAAACCAACCATAAATTACCCCATTCCAGAAACAACACACCCCTCAACGTACGTAAACAACTTTATGAAGTTTGTGTTAACACCTTTAATGAATTGTTTACAGGGGTTAAAACAAAATGGTATACTATTTGAAGTACTTTTTGGCTAAATTATGTGTTTTCAAAAATGTACAAATTCTCACTGGATAAAATACCAAAAAATCTCCACAAAATTTGATACCCAATCCCTCCCGCATATAAACAATACCCCATATGTGGGGTAACCTGCTGTATGGGCACACGCCAGGGCATCGAAGGGAAGATCGACATTCAGAGAGATTATGCATTGTCACTTTTGTTATTTGGCTATAAAATCTTATTTTTTTGGCAATTTGGACATATAAAGGCTTATTTTTTTGAGACATGAGATGCTCTTTACAAATATTTCATTTTATTGGTCATTAGCTTATTGATGAGATTTTTATACTTCTTGAATGATGTATGGATGAATAGAAAATTGTCAATTTTTGTTCCTTTCTTTTTGTATTTTTTGGGGGTCGTACACGTACACTAAAATACTATATTATCTTATTCTATAGGTCACTACGATTACAGTGATAACTCATTATATAGTTTTTTCATTTATTTTACAATTTGACTGGGAAAAAAACAAATATAGAGGAAATCTCATTTGTTTTTGGATCGCCATCTTTTCGGAGAAGTAACTATATAGTTTTGGTTGACAGAGCTAGTTGGTGGGGCTTATTTTTTACGTGTTGAGTTGTCCTTTTAAGTGGTACCATTTTGGCACACATAACTTTTTTTGATCACTTTTCAGAAACATTTTATGAACAGATTTTATGAAAAATGACTTTTTGGCGATTTTTCATGTTTTGTTTTTACGGCGCGTTCACCGAGCTGACCAATAATGTTTCTGAGTTATTGCACGGATTGTTCCGCGGGATACCAAATATGTAAGGTTTTATGGCGATTTTGTGGTTTTTTCACTTTATTGCCATTTGATATAGGGAAATTTGTGTGTTTAGGGGACTTTAACTTTTTAATTAATTCTTTTTATAAAAAAAAAAAAGATTTATTAAATGTTTTTAACTTTTTTATTTAGTTTTACAGGTTAGCTTGAACAAGTGATCCACGGACTCCTTGTCAAGCTATTCTTCACCTACACCTATTCTTCACCTTACTCAGTGTGTTACACAGCCGGGTCCCTGCCTTCTACAGGAAGGAGATCGCGCAGCCCCGGGCACCAGGAGTCCTGGGGCTGCGATCGGAGCAGCGGACCCCCCCCCCCGGTAAGTTGCCAGGGGTGGGGTCCAATCTTGTCAAATGCCCCTAAAACGCCGGGTCGGCAGCGCGACGCGCGTGTTAGGGGTTAACACACCCCGCGATCGGAGAATCTCCGATCGCGGTTGTTAGAGCCGGTGTCAGCTATAATACATAGCCGACACCCGCAGCTTCTGGCCACCGTTTCCGTTCAGGAGCCGGGGTCAGAAGTTTGACACCAAACGTTGGGGGCTCATTCTCCTGTGTCGTCTGGTCAGATCTCAAAACCCGAACCTAGTGACCCAGACTCAGGGTTTCCTGTCGTAGGGGTGGCCGCCATAGAAGAAGATAGTAGTTATTAAGCAAAAACGGGTCTATGAAAAAATAGCTGGGCAAAAGGAGCTTTATTTAATTGTTGGTAGCTTTTGAGCCAAACCAGGCTCTTATGTCCTGGCATGTATACCTTACTCATGAACTTTTCTTGCATTGTCCCAGGGTTGGTCGCTGGACTTTTGGCACATTTAGTGCTTTTTAATGTTTTTAATTTTTATATTTGGATTTAATAAAGATGGTTGAGCCATTGATATAATACCTGTCTTGCTTTTGTGGGTTCATTACCTTTTATTTGGGATGTTTACAGTGGGCGCCTTTTGCAGCATTTTTCATAGACCCCGTTTTTGCTTAATAATATCTTTTTCTAACTTGGATGTCATATACAAAGTTTGGGGTCGAGATAGATCTACTGAGACGAGACAAAAAAAGTATTGATGTATTATAGTAAATTAGTTCAAACACCACAAAAATCTGCTCGATACATAACATGGACCTGGAGACACGGGAGCAGGCCTGGTCGAGCAGGTCTCGACTGTCTTCTTGGAGGTGACCACCAGGGAGCCGATGACGAATTCAGAAGATTGACCAATGACGCTTACAACATTATACAGATCATTGACCAAAGTGTGGTGGAACATCAGAAGCTCGAAGAATATCACAGACTCAAAGTCACCAGGGCTAGGGTCCACATTTTCCCATCATGGAGGTTAATAAGAAAAGGTATGTTGGGAAAGGGGCTTTTCCACTGCTCCTGCATTCTAATCAAACATGTTATTGGACCACCTGACAGGGTGTCTTATGCCAGATCCGGGAGAAAATCAAGTCACTTGAAAATCAGCTTGACAAATTGACTTAAATTCACAAGTCATTCCCTTCAAAACAAAATAAAAGACTCCATGATCTATTTGAGAAGGAGATCATTAAAGGTAGAAGAGTAAATTCTCCAGGGACAAGACAGATTATGACGAGGGGAGAATTATAATGGAACCATAAGGGAAATAAGAGACATTTCCGCTCACATAATCAGAAATACTAGAGCTCGATTGAACACTCGACAAGTGACCCCTATCATCTGATACTAGCGAACAAGAGAACGTCCCAAGATGAACAGACACAACCAACAAATAAGAAAAAGAGGCCCGCACACCGGGATTGGTCGCCATCATACAACAAGAGACAGACCGACTCGACTCAACAAAAAAGACCTACAGTACCTCCAGATTGTCAATCTGTCCTCTTTATCAGTTAAATGATATTAACACAAGTGTTACAAAAGGGCTTCCTTCACCAATGAATACACTAATAAAATCGAGGTAATTAAGGACATCTACTTGGTTTGCAGGCAGCATGACCTTCAAATTGCTGTACCATCACCCCTCTCTCATCGATGCCCTACCGGATAATGACAGACAGGTCTTAGGGATTTTGGACCTCCTTGACGAAAACGACAATTCACCACAGGTAGCGCCCTTTCCCGGTAGGCGGGCGGTCTCACAAAAGACACCAAATTTCAGAATGTTTCCGGCTGTACAATTTTCTTCTTCAATTGTGTTCTGTCAGAGATCCAGAAACTAAAGCTAGATAAAAATCAAAAAGAAATCTGTCTAGACAGGAAAGACAGGCACTGACCAATTAAGCAACAATGAGCAATTTCTGATTAAAGAAGCCGATAAGGGGGGAAATATTGTGTTGTGGCCTATTGATCTGTATATTAGGAGGCACTGAGACAATTAAACAATAGAATGTGTTTTATGCCATTCTAACCTCTGACCCCACCCAGTTTCAAGGGCAAGAAGACCGATATATCTCGCGCCTTATCATGCGGCATTTTGACAAAGAAGGAAGTGAAATACTTGACGTGGATGAACCTATCATTCCAACTTTTATATGTTACCGAAGATTCTCCAAATCCTCCAAGAACCTCCAGGTAGGATTGTCTCTGTATCGGTGGCTTAAATGAAAACTCTGTACCTATATTGATTTTTTTTCTACAGCCCCTCGTCTCAAGACTTCCTCGTACACACGAGACACTACTCACCTCATTCAACGCCTGGAACTTTGACACCTCCAACAAACTCTTTATTGGCGACTCTAGATGTCGATCACTATACACCATCTAGGACACCAGGTGGGATCGAAGCCGTGGCCTTCTTTTTGGATAAAGAAAATTCGCGTGACCGTCGGCATGACTCCTTAATTTGGATTTCTTGTCGCTGGGTTGCACCAGAATTATTTTGGTTTGACAGGGTGTTTTACAAGCAGGTGTCGGGTACGGCCATGGGTGCGCGATGCGCTCCTTCCATGCCAACCTATTTTGGGTTGGTGGAGGAGCGGGTCGTGTACCCATCGGCCGTATTTCAAAACATGTGCGGGCTGGTACCGCTACATTGATGACATCTTGCTTATCTGGAGGGCACCAGGGAGAGTATCAATCTTTATTGATCTATTGAACGAGAACCCCTGGAACATTCGTTAACCTCTAAGATTTCGAACACTCTGTTGAATTTTTAGATTTGAACATCAATTAACAGATTGCACTCTCACAACCACTCTTTACAGAAAGAAACCGCAACAAACAGCTTGCTCTCATTCACAGCTTCATCCGAGCATTTGAGAGAGGGGATCCCAGTGGGACAGTTTCTGCGGATTAAACGCCAACTGCACAAATCCAGACGACTTCAAGGTGACGCAAAAGACCTGACAACTAGTGTTTAAAACACGTCACTATCCCAAGAAGGTCATCTCAAGAGCTTTTATTCGAGCAAAAAACAGTGAGAGACACTCACTTCTTACGCCCCGTGTGCGCTTACCTAATAACAAATTCGACTGATCAGCACCTTCCACAAACCAGTGGTCTGATGTCTACACAGATCTTGGACAACAATTGGGGCATTCTACTGAGTGACAGTCGGTACACACACACACATTTCAGATAAACCACAGATGGTGGCCCGCCGAGCAAGAAACCTCAAGGACATCTTGACATCTAGTCACTTTCAGCGACAGACAACACCCTAGGGAGGGGACAACGATTGAAGGGTTCGTTTCCATGTGGGCTGCTCGATCTGTGATCGTATCTTGGTTTCAATGAGACTTTTGTACACCCTATAACCATTCTTCCCACAGATTAAAAAGTTACATCAACTGTAAATCAAGAGATGTGATCTATGCCTGGTCTGTCCCTGCTCAAAATATACGTTGGCCAAACTGGCCAGGAACTCAGAAGACGGGTTCAACAGCATCTGTCGACGATAACTACAGCAGCAAGAGACCAAACCAATGGTAAGACTTAACCACAGTACCTCACATTTTCTCCATTTCCACCAGGGGAGGAACACGGGCCTGAAAGTCTGTGGGTGGAGAGGGTTCACCGTAACATTAGAGTGGCAGTTCCAACAAACGATTACTTAGGGCTGAGTCCAAGTGGATATTCCAATTGACACACTAGCACCCAAAGGTCTTAATGAAGATTTACTTGTATGGTTTCTATAAGGACTAGTTTTATATTTATATTATATTAACTGTCTTTATTTACTTCATTTATCTTAATTCTCACTCTACACCCACCGTTATTACTTCACCCTGCCCACTCACTACACCCCCACCTATGCTTGCACATTCATACAACTCCCTTTACAATATACCTCACCTACATTAGTCCCTCACACACATTCACCTTTCACCTTTATCTTCCCTCAATCACATCATCCCTCATCCATATTACACCCACCCTTCATCCCCATTATACTATACCTCACTTACATTAGTCCCCTACACATCATTTCACCTCTCACTCTCCATCCTTCCCTCAATCACATCACCCCTATCCATGTCATTACCTCACCCTTCATCCCCATTCACGTCTCACTTTTTCCTCACTCACTGCTTCTCCTCTCTCCCCCCCCCCCCATTCGCTATCTCATGCCCCCACTTTTCACTTTTTACGCACATGCACATGGTCCTCTTAAGAGTTTTATTTGTCCTAGGACCTCTTCCTAGATTTGGTTTATACATTGTCACTTATATTTTCACAGTAATTATATCAGTGTTTGAGATCATCATATGTTATTATCGATAATATTGGACTCCGCCTCTACCCCGGTCGGATTAAAACTCCCGATATCACGTACCCGTTAACGCTATCTGATGCAAGAATCGTCTCTTACTCACCTTTTTGACCAATTGAGTTGATTATTTCATCTGACTGTTTCGCCTGGCTCTCCTGGTGTCTCCACACCTGTTATGCTCTAATATGCTTATTTAACATTGACAAGTATGGTATTTTTAGGTTACTTAGTTAACAAATTACATATATACTTTCTCAAAGTGACCATTTATTAATTTCCATTTATTCTCTCTTTATGTTTACTTATCTGTGTTATTTTCTGGCTTGACCCATCTCCAGTGCAGCCCCCACCGCATGTTCACCTTCTGCATTCATTACATCACCTAGCCCCATTACAGGCTAGGTGCGTATCATTCAAGTATCATCCCTTAACGGTCATTTACACATATTTTTTCCCAGGTTCTCGTCTCGCAAGCTCTTATGTATAGCGAGTTGAAGACATATTCTGTGGTTTGTTTTTTTTTTTTTGTTTTTTTTTTTCACTTTGCACCACCTCTGTCACGATTACTAGTACTACAATATTCTTCACTTACCTTAGTCTGGACTAAATCCTGGCCTATCCAAGTTTTCACATTTAATGTTACTCTTTCAGGTGGTATGACTTTTATTACAAGCCAGCACGTTGCTCTCTTTATGCATAGCTATATCATTGCAAAAAATTCCCCATATTTGGGGCCTTCTGTTCTCTTCACAATACCTAATAAATTATTGTGTTACTCACCATGTTTTTTGCGGTGGCACCTACTTTTGCAAGTCGGCAACTTTTATGCCGCGATCGTCGTCATGAGGATTATCCCTCTGCCTGTATATATATTTACTTGAATGTTGACCATAGCAGCTTCTATCTACACGGGGGGTTATGCTTTTAACCTGTATCCTAGGCTCCATACTATATACGATCGATGTCTACCTCTGTATCTATTTTTTTATTTATTTTTGATATACTAGCCTTTATATTTTTGGCCCCTTTACCTTTGCGTCGAATAAGAATCTATTCTTGTAAGTCGGCAATTCTTGTGCCGCCAACAAGTTTGAGGATTAATCCTCTGCTGTATGCTTTATACACCAACATCTTTTTATGACCGATGACCACCTTTGTATTTACTTCTTAATATTCGCTTTTGATTACTTTGTTGCCCGATGATTATCTGTGTAATTGATACTTACTTCTGTTCTACGGGCGCGCCTCTGTATTGCTCTTTGCGCATGCGCCATTGACATTGTACTATCTATATTGCTTTCATTCACTAAAACACATCAGGCACTGCAAATGCGCACTGGTAACCACCGCCGGCTGGCAGTGTCGTTTCCGGTTTTCCCGAAACGTCACTTCCGGTTCCCGAACACTATCCCGTTCCTGATACGTCAGCGACTGATTCGGGAAGGTTCTGTATGGGTGGCGCACTTGGAGGGGGGTCCTTATCCTTATATATCTGCGCATATATTATACTTACCCCTGAGGAAGCCTAGCACAGGCGATACGCGTGGGGAACCTCTTCTCCAGCCCCCTCCCCGACTGCACTATGCACTTTAGGTAACTATTTGTCATCATCGCTTTAATGGCCAGCTACTTATAACTTTATTGTTACTACATGTTTGCATTTTGTTATGTTTTATTTAATTGTTGGGAGCTTTTGAGCCAAACCAGGCCTTAGTCCTGGCATGTATACCTTACTCATGACTTTTCTGCATTGTGCCCAGGGTTGGTCGCTGGACTTTGGCACATTTAGTGCTTTTAATTGTTTTATATTTTATATTTTGGATTTAATAAAGATTGTTGTACCATTGATATACATCCTGTCTTGCTTTTGTGGTTCATTACCTTTATTTGGGAGTTACATGTCTGGGCTCCACCCGAACTAGTGACCCAGACTCAGGGTTTCCTGTCGTAGGGGTGGCCCGCCATAGAAGAAGATAGTAGTTATTAAGCAAAAACGGGTCTATGAAAAATACTGGGCAAAAGGAGCCCAGACATGTAACATCCCAAATAAAGGTAATGAACCACAAAAGCAAGACAGGATGTATATCAATGGTACAACATCTTTATTAAATCCAAAATATAAAATATAAAACAATTAAAAAGCACTAAATGTGCCAAAGTCCAGCGACCAACCCTGGGCACAATGCAGAAAAGTCATGAGTAAGGTATACATGCCAGGACTAAGGCCTGGTTTGGCTCAAAAGCTCACCAACAATTAAATAAAACATAACAAAATGCAAACATGTAGTAACAATAAAGTTATAAGTAGCTTGGCCATTAAAGCGATGATGACAAATAGTTACCTAAAGTGCATAGTGCAGTCGGGGAGGGGGCTGGAGAAGAGGTTCCCCACGCGTATCGCCTGTGCTAGGCTTCCCAGGGGTAATGTATAATATATGCAGCAGATATATAAGGATAAAGGGACCCCCCTCCAAGTGCGCCACCCATACAGAACCTTTTCCCGAATCAGTCGCTGACGTATCAGGAACCGGGATAGTGTTCGGGAACCGGAAGTGACGTTTCGGAAAACCGGAAACGACACTGCCAGCCGGCGGTGGTTACCAGGTGCGCATTGCAGTGCCTGATGTGTTTTAGTGAATGAAAGAATATCAGATAGTACAATGTCAATGGCGCATGCGCAAAGAGCAATACAGAGGCGCGCCGGTAGAACAGAAGTAAGTATCAATTACACAGATAATCATCGGGCAACAAAGTAATCAAAAGCGAATATTAAGAAGTAAATACAAAGGTGGTCATCGGTCATAAAAAGATGTTGGTGTAAAAGCATACAGCAGAGGATTAATCCTCATAACTTTGTTGGCGGCACAAGAATTGCCGACTTACAAGAATAGATTCTTATTCGACGCAAAGGTAAAGGGGCCAAAAATATAAAGGCTAGTATATCAAAAATAAATAAAAAAATAGATACAGGGTAGACATCGATCGTATATAGTATGGAGCCTAGGATACAGGTATAAAAGCATAACCCCCCGTGTAGATAGAAGCTGCTATGGTCAACATTCAAGTAAATATATATACAGGCAGAGGGATAATCCTCATGACGACGATCGCGGCTAAAAGTTGCCGACTTGCAAAAGTAGGTGCCACCGCAAAAAACATGGTGAGTAACACAATAATTTATTAGGTATTGTGAAGAGAACAGAAGGCCCCAAATATGGGGAATTTTTTGCAATGATATAGCTATGCATAAAGAGAGCAACGTGCTGGCTTGTAATAAAAGTCATACCGACCTGAAAGAGTAACATTAAATGTGAAAACTTGGATAGGCCAGGATTTAGTCCAGACTAAGGTAAGTGAAGAATATTGTAGTACTAGTAATCGTGACAGAGGTGGTGCAAAGTGAAAAAAAAAAACAAAAAAAAAAAAACAAACCACAGAATATGTCTTCAACTCGCTATACATAAGAGCTTGCGAGACGAGAACCTGGGAAAAAATATGTGTAAATGACCGATTAAGGGATGATACTTGAATGATACGCACCTAGCCTGTAATGGGGCTAGGTGATGTAATGAATGCAGAAGGTGAACATGCGGTGGGGGCTGCACTGGAGATGGGTCAAGCCAGAAAATAACACAGATAAGTAAACATAAAGAGAGAATAAATGGAAATTAATAAATGGTCACTTTGAGAAAGTATATATGTAATTTGTTAACTAAGTAACCTAAAAATACCATACTTGTCAATGTTAAATAAGCATATTAGAGCATAACAGGTGTGGAGACACCAGGAGAGCCAGGCGAAACAGTCAGATGAAATAATCAACTCAATTGGTCAAAAAGGTGAGTAAGAGACGATTCTTGCATCAGATAGCGTTAACGGGTACGTGATATCGGGAGTTTTAATCCGACCGGGGAGAGGCGGAGTCCAATATTATCGATAATAACATATGATGATCTCAAACACTGATATAATTACTGTGAAAATATAAGTGACAATGTATAAACCAAATCTAGGAAGAGGTCCTAGGACAAATAAAACTCTTAAGAGGACCATGTGCATGTGCGTAAAATTGAAAAGTGGGGGCATGAAGATAGCGAATGGGGGGGGGGGGAGAGAGGAGAAGCAGTGAGTGAGGAAAAAGTGAGACGTGAATGGGGATGAAGGGTGAGGTAATGACATGGATAGGGGTGATGTGATTGAGGAAGGATGGAGAGTGAGAGGTGAAATGATGTGTAGGGGACTAATGTAAGTGAGGTATAGTATAATGGGGATGAAGGGTGGGTGTAATATGGATGAGGGATGATGTGATTGAGGGAAGATAAAGGTGAAAGGTGAATGTGTGTGAGGGACTAATGTAGGTGAGGTATATTGTAAAGGGAGTTGTATGAATGTGCAAGCATAGGTGGGGGTGTAGTGAGTGGGCAGGGTGAAGTAATAACGGTGGGTGTAGAGTGAGAATTAAGATAAATGAAGTAAATAAAGACAGTTAATATAATATAAATATAAAACTAGTCCTTATAGAAACCATACAAGTAAATCTTCATTAAGACCTTTGGGTGCTAGTGTGTCAATTGGAATATCCACTTGGACTCAGCCCTAAGTAATCGTTTGTTGGAACTGCCACTCTAATGTTACGGTGAACCCTCTCCACCCACAGACTTTCAGGCCCGTGTTCCTCCCCTGGTGGAAATGGAGAAAATGTGAGGTACTGTGGTTAAGTCTTACCATTGGTTTGGTCTCTTGCTGCTGTAGTTATCGTCGACAGATGCTGTTGAACCCGTCTTCTGAGTTCCTGGCCAGTTTGGCCAACGTATATTTTGAGCAGGGACAGACCAGGCATAGATCACATCTCTTGATTTACAGTTGATGTAACTTTTTAATCTGTGGGAAGAATGGTTATAGGGTGTACAAAAGTCTCATTGAAACCAAGATACGATCACAGATCGAGCAGCCCACATGGAAACGAACCCTTCAATCGTTGTCCCCTCCCTAGGGTGTTGTCTGTCGCTGAAAGTGACTAGATGTCAAGATGTCCTTGAGGTTTCTTGCTCGGCGGGCCACCATCTGTGGTTTATCTGAAATGTGTGTGTGTGTACCGACTGTCACTCAGTAGAATGCCCCAATTGTTGTCCAAGATCTGTGTAGACATCAGACCACTGGTTTGTGGAAGGTGCTGATCAGTCGAATTTGTTATTAGGTAAGCGCACACGGGGCGTAAGAAGTGAGTGTCTCTCACTGTTTTTTGCTCGAATAAAAGCTCTTGAGATGACCTTCTTGGGATAGTGACGTGTTTTAAACACTAGTTGTCAGGTCTTTTGCGTCACCTTGAAGTCGTCTGGATTTGTGCAGTTGGCGTTTAATCCGCAGAAACTGTCCCACTGGGATCCCCTCTCTCAAATGCTCGGATGAAGCTGTGAATGAGAGCAAGCTGTTTGTTGCGGTTTCTTTCTGTAAAGAGTGGTTGTGAGAGTGCAATCTGTTAATTGATGTTCAAATCTAAAAATTCAACAGAGTGTTCGAAATCTTAGAGGTTAACGAATGTTCCAGGGGTTCTCGTTCAATAGATCAATAAAGATTGATACTCTCCCTGGTGCCCTCCAGATAAGCAAGATGTCATCAATGTAGCGGTACCAGCCCGCACATGTTTTGAAATACGGCCGATGGGTACACGACCCGCTCCTCCACCAACCCAAAATAGGTTGGCATGGAAGGAGCGCATCGCGCACCCATGGCCGTACCCGACACCTGCTTGTAAAACACCCTGTCAAACCAAAATAATTCTGGTGCAACCCAGCGACAAGAAATCCAAATTAAGGAGTCATGCCGACGGTCACGCGAATTTTCTTTATCCAAAAAGAAGGCCACGGCTTCGATCCCACCTGGTGTCCTAGATGGTGTATAGTGATCGACATCTAGAGTCGCCAATAAAGAGTTTGTTGGAGGTGTCAAAGTTCCAGGCGTTGAATGAGGTGAGTAGTGTCTCGTGTGTACGAGGAAGTCTTGAGACGAGGGGCTGTAGAAAAAAAATCAATATAGGTACAGAGTTTTCATTTAAGCCACCGATACAGAGACAATCCTACCTGGAGGTTCTTGGAGTGATTTGGAGAATCTTCGGTAACATATAAAAGTTGGAATGATAGGTTCATCCACGTCAAGTATTTCACTTCCTTCTTTGTCAAAATGCCGCATGATAAGGCGCGAGATATATCGGTCTTCTTGCCCTTGAACTGGGTGGGGTCAGAGGTTAGAATGGCATAAAACACATTCTATTGTTTAATTGTCTCAGTGCCTCCTAATATACAGATCAATAGGCCACAACACAATATTTCCCCCCTTATCGGCTTCTTTAATCAGAAATTGCTCATTGTTGCTTAATTGGTCAGTGCCTGTCTTTCCTGTCTAGACAGATTTCTTTTTGATTTTTATCTAGCTTTAGTTTCTGGATCTCTGACAGAACACAATTGAAGAAGAAAATTGTACAGCCGGAAACATTCTGAAATTTGGTGTCTTTTGTGAGACCGCCCGCCTACCGGGAAAGGGCGCTACCTGTGGTGAATTGTCGTTTTCGTCAAGGAGGTCCAAAATCCCTAAGACCTGTCTGTCATTATCCGGTAGGGCATCGATGAGAGAGGGGTGATGGTACAGCAATTTGAAGGTCATGCTGCCTGCAAAACCAAGTAGATGTCCTTAATTACCTCGATTTTATTAGTGTATTCATTGGTGAAGGAAGCCCTTTTGTAACCTTGTGTTCAATATCATTTAACTGATAAAGAGACAGATTGACAATCTGGAGGTACCTGTAGTGTCTTTTTTGTTGAGTCGAGATGGTCTGTCTCTTGTTGTATGATGGCACCAATCCCGGTGTCGCGGGCCTCTTTTCTTATTTGTTGGTTGTGTCTGTTCATCTTGGGACGTCTCTTGTTCGCTAGTATCAGATGATAGGGGTCACTTGTCGAGTGTTCAATCGAGCTCTAGTATTCTGATTATGTGAGCGGAATGTCTCTTATTTCCCTTATGGTTCCATTATAATTCTCCCCCGTCATAATCTGTCTTGTCCCTGGAGAAATTTACTCTTCTACCTTTAATGATCTCCTTCTCAAATAGATCAATGGAGTCTTTTATTTTGTTTTGAAGGGAATGACTTGTGAATTTAAGTCAAATTTTGTCAAGCTGATTTTCAAGTGACTTGATTTCTCTCCCCGGATCTGGCATAAGACACCCTTGTCAGTGGTCCAATAACATTTGATTAGAATGCAGGAGCACGTGGAAAAGCCCCTTTCCCAACATACCTTTTCTTCATTAACCTCCATGATGGGAAAATGTGGACCCTAGCCCTTGGTGACTTTGAGTCTGTGATATTCTTCGAGCTTCTGATGTTCCACCACACTTTGGTCAATATCTGTATAATGTTGTAAGCGTCATTGGTCAATCTTCTGAATTCGTCATCCGGCTCCCTGGTGGTCACCTCCAAGAAGACAGTCGAGACCTGCTCGACCAGGCCTGCTCCCGTGTCTCCAGGTCCATGTTATGTATCGAGCAGATTTTTGTGGTGTTTGAACTAATTTACTATAATACATCAATACTTTTTTTGTCTCGTCTCAGTAATCTATCTCGACCCCAAACTTTGTATATGACATCCAAGTTAGAAAAAGATATTATTAAGCAAAAACGGGGTCTATGAAAAATGCTGCAAAAGGCGCCCACTGTAAACATCCCAAATAAAAGGTAATGAACCCACAAAAGCAAGACAGGTATTATATCAATGGCTCAACCATCTTTATTAAATCCAAATATAAAAATATAAAAACATTAAAAAGCACTAAATGTGCCAAAAGTCCAGCGACCAACCCTGGGACAATGCAAGAAAAGTTCATGAGTAAGGTATACATGCCAGGACATAAGAGCCTGGTTTGGCTCAAAAGCTACCAACAATTAAATAAAGTGAGATCTGACCAGACGACACAGGAGAATGAGCCCCCAACGTTTGGTTTCACCACCATAAAGTCCAGAACATGGGAAGTCCTGTCCCAAGATAAAGTTCATGACAACCCCTGCCTCATGTAGCGTCTCTCCACAGGAGGTCTGGAAGTTAATAACTGCAGTGGGGCAGTCGTTTATGTCCCCATGGATGCACAGGACACCAGTTGTGCGTCCTGTGACCGTCTTGGGGGTCTATGAGGGACCCATTAATCAAGGTCACCCGACTGCCTGAGTCCAGCAGGGACAACCCTGGATGCCCTGCCACAGTCACCCGGCACAGGTGGTGCTCATCAACAGAGTCGGGGCTAGTAGCTCTGTAGACTGGGGCAGCATAGAGAGAAACCCATCTGGCAGAACTGCAGTCCATGGGCTCTGAGGAATATGGGCAATGGGCTGCAATATGACCGGGCTAATGGCAGGTCCAACAGGTGGGAGCCTCCCCCTCCTCCTCCTCCCCTGGGGTAGTGGTTTAGCTTGAGGACTCATGGGTGACATGACCTGCCGTGCCTTATGGCCTGCTCTGGTATAAGGGGCTCCCTTTTGTAGGGACTGGGTAGCACAAAATCTCTCCACCAACCCCACCAGTGCCCCGGTATCAAATGGGTCCCCGTGTCCCACCCATTGCTGGATCTCACCCGGCAATTCCCTCAGGAAACGGTCCAAAACAACTTTATCCACAATCTGGGCTGGGGTTGATATCTCCGGCTGGAGCCACTTGCGGTCTAAGTGAATCAGTTGATGCATCTGCCCCCTCGGTGGTAGCGCCTCCTGGTAACTCCAGCTGTGCACTCTTTGAGCGCGTAGATGCAGATCCATTCCTAGTCGGGCCAACATCTCTGCCTTTACCTTGGGGTAGTCCTGGGCATCCTCCTCGCTCAGATCATAGTATGCCTGCTGGGGATCAGCGACGAGGAATGGGGCCAACACCTCTGCCCAATATTGCTGTGGCAACCTCTCACGGTTGGCCACCCTCTCAAACCCTATCAGATAGGCCTCCACATCGTCCTCTGCTGTCATCTTTGTCATGGCTTTGCGGACCTCTTTCCTGGTGTCTATCTCAGTCATTGCTGAGACAGTCCTTTCCTGAGCAGTTGCCAGGGCTGTCAACTGCTGGAACAACAATCTGTTTGTTTCCTGCTGCTGCAAGTTGGCTTGTTGCTGCGCAGCAATTGCCCTATCATGCCTTTCCTGCTGCTGCACATTGGACTGGACAAGCTGCTTTATTAACTCTTCCATGGATGTGCCTTGCAGCTTCAGTGCTGTCGATATCCAGGACATTCAACTAGTGTTTACTTCACTGCACTTTGCCCGCTCCAATCCACCATGCGTGGGGAATTGCTCTGGTAGATGCCTTGTAGCAGTGCAGGAAGCAGGGACACACGCAGGGTTAAAGTCCAAAATCAAGTGTTTATTCACACTTGTCAAAACACAAATTCAGCCTTGGCTTAGGCACATACAAAATAAACCCTGTCCGGCTGGGCACTGCCTAATACAATAACAGCACCTAACTATACATGTACCAGGCTGCCTGGCACACGCTCTTGGCCAGCAGAATATCAGGAGGCACTCAGTCACCTTTGCTGTGTGAACACGGTCCAGCCTTCAGCTCTCCAGGTAGTGCCTATCCTACTGCTTCTGGCCTGCAGTCTAAATCAGGCTCTAACGAGGTCTGTGACCCGCACCTGTGGGCTATACAAAAGCCCAGGAGCGAAGCCCGGATGGAGTAGGAGTCCCACTACCAGCCTAACCCTACTCCATAATAAGCAGGCCCAGTACAGACATTACCAATGTGTCCATGCTAGCTAGGCCAACATAGACCAAACATACTTCTCCTGCTTACCACATGTCTGCATTAACCCTTGGGTTACTGCAGACAAATCCAGGGCTCTTATATACTTTTTATCTACCTGTAGGGCAGATAGCGGTTCTCCCACACGACACCTCGTACTTTCTCACAGCGGCTATGTTCTTGGACCCATGTCCTCAGGTGAATTGTTCTTTATTGCTTATGTCTTTTTAGGATTTGTTAAAGGGTTGCATTTGACGTGTACTGTTTTTGCCGGTGGAGGTTACAACCCTTATCCTATACTTTGCTCCTGCTGTTGATGCGATGCGTGTTGTTATAATGACAGTTTATTTTATGTTTATCCTTCAATAAACTTTATTCAACCATAAAAACCGGGTGTATACACTCACCGGCCACTTTGAGGCAGATGGGCTACAGCAGCAGAAGACCACACGGGTGCCACTCCTTTCAGCTAAGAACAGGAAACTGAGGCTACAATTTGCACAAGCTCATCGAAATTGGACAGTAGAAGATGGAAAAAACGTGACCTGGTCTGATGAGTCTCGATTTCTGCTGCGACATTCGGATGGTAGGGTCAGATTTGGCGTCAACAACTGAAAAGATGGATCCATCTGCCTTGTATCAACGGTTCAGGCTGGTGGTTGGTGGTGTCATGGTTGGGGAATATTTCTTGGACTCTTTGGGCCCCTTGGTACCAATTGAGCATCGTTGCAACGCCACAGCCTACCTGAGATTGTGCTGACCATGTCCATCCTTATGACCATAATGTACCACAACATCTTGATGGCTACTTTCGAGCAGGATATGCGCCATGTCATAAAGCTGGAATCTCTCAGACTGGTTTCTGGACATGACAATGAGTTCACTGTAATCAAATGGCCTCCACAGTACCGGATCTCATCCAATAGAGCATCTTTGGATGTGGTGGGAACGGGAGATTCGCATCTCTGGATGTGCAGCCGATAAATGCGGCCAACTGTGATTTGCCATCATGTCAATAGGACCAAAATCTCTGAGGAATGCCTCGAAGAACCTTGTTGAATCTATGCCATGAAGAATGAGGCAGTTCTGAAGGCAAAGGGGTCCAACCCGTTACTAGCATGTGTACCTAATAAAGTGGCCGGTGAGTGTATTGTGGCTGTGGAAGAGCAAAGGTCCTCATTACTGCAATGTTATAAAACATCACAGGAGTATAGGATCACACGTTGTCTCACCGCACGTGAGCAGTTAAATATAGGACATGTCCTTATTCGCTGTGTTTTGCACCGGCCCTGGTTCTTCAGTGTGCTTGCCAGTGTTACATATGTAATATGCTCTTAGGCCTCATTCAGACAAAGTTCACATTGTGCATGCTGCAAAGGACATGATCAAAAATAATATATGGCATTTTACTTTGCTGCATACACAATTGCACTTAATAGTGAATTACGCTCTAGGCTACCTGTACACAAACGTGCATTTCAGAACGTATTTTAAAAAAAATTTTACATTTGACATATGCCATCATATTTGTAATGAACTCTTGCTCCTTGTTTATTTTGACATCGGACACAGCATCAGCCATGAGACAGTCCTATTCCTGGACGTGTTCTCATGAAGTCCAGTCCTATTGAAAACCAAAGAAAACTGACTGCATGTGTAATCTAGCTAGTCGTTTTTGCGTTCTAGTCCTAGGAAATATATGTGACCAGAGGCATTCGTCATTGATCTGCAAAATGATGGCATACAGATGATACAAGGATGTGTTTCCAGCCTACAGATGAGATAACGATACATACTGAACCACATGCTGAACTCAAATTCTGACACTTTAGTTCGGTTATAAAAAAAAAAAAAAAAACCATGTGCAGGTAGCCCAATCTCCTGCCATGTTTTGACACATTGTAGATGTGGAGAGACCTTTTTTGATGTATTGTTACTTTTTGTCTATACTTTGGAGCATATATATGTGTGCTATTGCATGATTTCTTATATCTATTCCGTGCAATACATATTGTAGAGGTGGAGAGACCTTTTGACTTTATACTTTGTATATGACAAATATATTATTGCACAATGTGCACTTAATGTGTGTGAATGCGCTTTTATACTCATACGATGTATTGTAATTATTGTTCACAGCCACCACAGCTTTGGAGCATGACTATCGATCTTAGGCAACCTGCACACACCTTTTTTTGATACAGGATGTAACAGTGTCAGTATGTGTTCCGTATGCATCCGTATCTTATCATATAGCCAGAAATGCACTCCGTGTGTCATGGGATGCCATCCGTTTTTGTCATATGCAACAATGAAAGAAGGTGGTAACGGAAAGTATTCAGAAACTTTACTTTTTTCACTTATTTCATTGCAGGCAATTGTTGAGATAAAAAGTAAGTTTTTTTTGCTCATAATGTACACTCTGGACCCATCTGTCAAGAAAACACAGAAATGAAATGTTTTGAAAATTTATTAAACAAGTATCAGACTCTTTGCTCATGTGTAGCAGTGGCGTAAAACTACCGCCGTAGCGGTTACTACGGGGCCCGTGCTCCGGGCCCAGACTGTGGTGCATCTTCACTTCAAAGATCCACCGGGAGGAAGGAGTGCGGGTTCAGGTCGTCACATATATTGTACTGCAGGGAGCAGCAGAGGAGGCACGGTCCGTGGGGTGGTCCGGACGCTAGAGTTCATGCAGACGCCGCTCCCCACGCGATACCCACTGTGTCCCCCAGTGCCCCGCCACAGCAGCAGCGCGCCCGGGCTGCACCCTGCCGTAGCGTCTTATAGTTATAGTGCTGATGAGTGACAGGGCCCGGGATGACAGCCACACAGTTCCCAGCACAGGCCAACCAGAGAACTGGGACATCCAGGGACGAGAGCAGACTGACCAGCCCCAGAAGAGGAAGATACGGAAAAGCGATCATCGGCCGATCAGTCAGGAGGCTGCAGAGAAGATACATTTCTGGTATATATAATCTATGTGTGTATGGTGTGTATTGCTGTATGTATGTCTGTATTGCTATAGTGGGTTATGATGCATGGTGTGTGTATACTATATTTAGTGTGTACGGTGATATATCCTGATGTATGTCTGTTTATGCTGTATGTGGTGTATATGATGCATGTGTGCATATACGTATGTGTGCATATTGCTATGTGTATGCAGTATGTGTGTATATGGGTGTTTATACAGGCAGTCCCCGGGTATGTATAAGATAGGGTCCGGAGGTTTGTTCTTAAGTTGAATTTGTATGTAAGCCGAAACTTATATTTTATATTGTAGATCCAGACAAAAAAAATTGGGCACCAGTGACAATTGGAGTTTAAACATTTTTGCTGTAATGGGACACAGGATTATCAAAATAAAGCTTTGTTACAGACACCTTACAGCTGATCATTGCAGCCTGGAACTATAGTAAAGCATTCAGAAGCTTCACCAGAGGTCAGAGGGGTCTGTCTGTAAATATGGGTTGTCTGTAAGTGGGGTTCTTACGCCAGTTTTCTGGCGTAGAAGCAGTGACATAATCGCAAATACTTGCGCAATGCCAAGAATTTGCTATTAAAATGTGAATATTGCACATGTTGTGGACGGGGGCACAGAGGGGCTTGGTGGCTGGTGGGGCACAGGGCTAAGTTTTGCCTGCCTGCTTCCCACGCCGGATACATCAAGAGGACCTAGGCCTCTTGATGATACGACGTGACAAGGAGAGGGGGCATGCAGGAGCGCTGACGTATGATAAATCTGCCTCTGTATTTATAATGTATATGGCTAGACATAAGTGTTTATATATGTGTATTTACTGTATGTAAATGTATTGATGTCACCACGTTTCACCGTTGTGATGTATTTGTCAGGTGATGAGCAGTGCCTCGTTTTCTCCACACATACTGCCTAGAATTAACACCAAAACAGTTAAATCTTTGTCTTATCAGACCAGAGAAGTGTATTCTTAGAATCTGGAAGTGCTTCATGTGTTTTTGCAAACTGATGCAGTTCTACTCACCACTGCATCTCTGGAGCTCAACTAGCAGTGACATTAGAGTTGTTAATTGCTTGCTTGCCAAGTATTCTTTGTTTTGCATTACTTGTTTGCCTGGACAAGGAATAGTTGTGGTGTCCCACACTTATCCATTAAGGATTATGGAGGCCACGTGTGCTCTAGGAACCTCAAGTTCTACAGAAATTCTTTTATAATGTGATCAGATGTTTGCCTTGCCACAATTCTGTCTCTATGCTCCTTGGGCAGTTCTTAGACATCATGATTCTCATAGGCTCTGACATGCATGGTGAGGCCTTATATAGAAAGGGTGTCTCTTTTCTTATCAGTCCAATGAGTTTAATTGAACACCAGCTAAACTCCAATGAAGGAGTATAACACCTCAAGAAGGATATTGACAGTATGCAAGTAAATATGAGTGCCATGGTAAATGGTCTGAATTCTTTATGACCATGTGATATATTAGTTTCTCATTTAACCCCTTAACGCCGAAGACTTGTTCACCTTCCTGGACAAGGCCCATTTTTTCAAATCTGCCCTGTGTCACTATAAAGTTAAAACTTGGAACGCTTTAACATATCAAGTGATTCAAAATGTTTCTCGTGACACTTGAAAAATTTTGATGTATGTTTTTGCATTATTTTCAGAAAATCAGATATTTGGTGAAATTTGGAAAAATTCTCGATTTTTGAACTTAAAAATGTTCTACTTTTTCCACATATAGTTATAACAGCAAAAAAACGTATTACTAACATTCACCGAATGTCTCTTTATGTGGACATGGTTTTTATGCATACTCTTATTTTGTAGGTGTTAGGGGGCTTTAACGTTAGGTGCGATTTTTCACATTTTCATAAAAAATGCAAAATACTATTGAGGGACCTGCTCAGGTTTCAAGTCACTAAAGAGGCTAAAAAAAGTTAAAACCCCATAAATTACCCCATTCCAGAAAAACACACCCCCAACGTACGTAAACAACTTTATGAAGTTTGGTTAACACCATAATATGTTTACAGGGGTTAAAACAAAATGGATACTATTTTGAAGTACATTTTTTTGGCTAAATTATGTGTTTTCAAAAATGTACAAATTCTCACTGGATAAAATACCAAAAAACTCCTCACAAAATTTGATACCCAATCCCTCCCGCATATAAACAATACCCCATATGTGGTGGTAACCTCGTATGGGCACACGCCAGGGCATCGAAGGGAAGAGCGACATTCAGAGAGATTAGGCATTGTCCCTTTTGTTATTGGCTATAAAATCTTATTTTTTTGGCAATTTGGACATATAAAGGCTTATTTTTTGAGACATGAGATGCTCTTTACAAATATTTCATTTTATTGGGTCATTAGCTTATTGATGAGATTTTTACTTCTTGAATGATGTATGGATGAATAGAAAATTGTCAATTTTTGTTCCTTTCTTTTTGTATTTTTTGGGGGTCGTACACCGTACATAAAAATACTATATTATCTTATTCTATAGGTCACTACGATTACAGTGATAACTCATTATAGTAGTTTTCATTTTATTTTACAATTGACTGGGAAAAAAACAAATATAGAGGAAATCTCATTTGTTTTGGATCGCCATCTTTTCGGAGAAGTAACTATAATAGTTTTGGTTGACAGAGCTAGTTGGGGGGCTTATTTTTTACGTGTTGAGTTGTCCTTTTAAGTGGTACCATTGGCACACATAACTTTTTTTGATCACTTTTCAGAAACATTTTATGAACAGATTTTATGAAAAATGTGACATTTTTGGCGAGTTTTTCATGTTTTGTTTTTACGGCGTTCACCGCGCGACCAATAATGTTTCTGAGTTATTGCACGGATTTTCCGCGGCGATACCAAAATATGTAAGGTTTTATGGCGATTTTGTGGTTTTTTCACTTTATTGCCATTTTTATAGGGATAATTTGTGTGTTTAGGGACTTTAACTTATTTAATTAATTCTTTTTATAAAAAAAAAAAAAAGATTATTTAAATTTTTTAACTTTTTTATTTAGTTTTACAGGTTAGCTTGAACAAGGGATCCACGGATCACTTGTCAAGCTATTCTTCACCTACACCTATTCTTCACCTTACTCAGTGTGTTAACAGCCGGGTCCCTGCCTTCTACAGGAAGAGGATCGCGAGCCCCGGGCACCAGGAGTCTGGGGCTGCGATCGGAGCAGCGGACCCCCCCCCCCGGTAAGTTGCCAGGGGTGGGGTCCAATCTTGTCAAATGCCCCTAAAAACGCCGGTCGGCAGCGCGACGCGGCGTGTTAGGGGTTAAACACCCCGCGATCGGAAATCTCCGATCGCGCGGTGTTAGAGCCGGGTGTCAGCTATAATACATAGCCGACACCCGCAGCTTCTGGCCACCCGTTTCCGTTCAGGACCGGGGTCAGAAGTTGACTTCACTTACCTTTAGTCTGGACTAAATCCTGGCCTATCCAAGTTTTCACATTTAATGTTACTCTTTCAGGCTGGTATTGACTTTTATTACAAGCCAGCACGTTGCTCTCTTTATGCATAGCTATTATCATTGCAAAAAATTCCCCATATTTGGGGCCTTCTGTTCTCTTCACAATACCTTAATAAATTATTGTGTTACTCACCTGTTTTTTGCGTGGCACCTACTTTTGCAAGTCGGCAACTTTTATGCCGCGATCGTCGTCATGAGGATTATCCCTCTGCCTGTATATATATATTTACTTGAATGTGACCATAGCAGGCTTCTATCTACACGGGGGGTTATGCTTTTATACCTGTATCCTAGGCTCCATACTATATACGATCGATGTCTACCTCTGTATCTATTTTTTTATTTATTTTTTGATATACTAGCCTTTATATTTTTGGCCCCTTTACCTTTGCGTCGAATAAGAATCTATTCTTGTAAGTCGGCAATTCTTGTGCCGCAATCAAAGTTATGAGGATTAATCCTCTGCTGTATGCTTTACACCAACACTAGGCTCCATACTATATCGTCGATGTCTACCTCTGTATCTATTTTTTTATTTATTTTTGATATACTAGCCTTTATATTTTTGGCCCCTTTACCTTTGCGTCGAATAAGAATCTATTCTGTAAGTCGGCAATTCTTGTGCCGCAATCAAAAAAAAAAAAAAAAATAATCAAAGTTATGAGGATTAATCCTCTGCTGTATGCTTTACACCAACATCTTTTTATGACCGATGACCACCTTTGTATTTACTTCTTCAATATATTCGCTTTAATGATTACTTTGTTGCCCGATGATTATCTGTTTAATTGATACTTACTTCTGTTCTACGGCGGCGCCTCTGTATTGCCTCTTTGCGCATGCGCCATTGACATTGTACTATCTTATATTGCTTTCATTCACTAAAACACATCAGGCACTGCACATGCGCACCTGGTAACCACCGCCGGCTGGCAGTGTCGTTTCCGGTTTCCCGAAACGTCACTTCCGGTTCCCGGAACACTATCCCCGGTTCCTGATACGTCAGCGACTGATTCGGGAAGTGTTCTGTATGGGTGGCTGCACTTGGAGGTGGGTCCCTTTATCCTTTATATATCTGCTGCATATATCACTTACCCCCTGAGGAAGCCTGCTAGCACAGGCGATACGCGTGGGGAACCTCTTCTCCAGCCCCCTCCCCGACTGCACTATGCACTTTAGGTAACTATTTGTCATCATCGCTTTAATGGCCAAGCTACTTATAACTTTATTGTTACTTACATGTTTGCATTTTGATTATGTCTTTATTTAATTGTTGGTAGCTTTGAGCCAAACCAGGCTCTTATGTCCTGGGCATTATACTCTTACTCTGACTTTTCTTGCATTGTGCCCAGGGTTGGTCGCTGGACTACGGCACATTTAGTGCTTTTTAATTGTTTTTATATTTTTGTATTTTGGATTTAATAAAGATTGTTGTACCATTGATATACATCCTGTGTTGCTTTTGTGGTTCATGATGTAATTGGGGAGCGCCGATCCTCCCTAAAAAGGTTACGTGCACACACCAAATTAATTTAAATGCCACCGGCCACTTTTCTGGCAGCATTTACACAGTTGTTGCCGGCACCATGAAGAATTGAGGCAGTTCTGAAGGCAAAAGGGGGTCCAACCCGTTACTAGCATGGTGTACCTAATAAAGTGGCCGGTGAGTGTATTGTGGCTGTGGAAGAGCAAAAAGGTCCCTCCTTATCTGCAATGTTATAGTGGCTGTGGAAGAGCAAAAAGGTCCCTCCTTATCTGCAATGTTATAAAACATCACAGGAGTATAGGATCACACGTTGTCTCACCGCACCGTGAGCAGATAAATATAGGACATGTCCTATATTTCGCTGTGTTTTGGCACCGGCCCTGGTTCTCTCAGTGTGCTTGCCCAGTGTTCATATGTGAATATGCTCTTAGGCCTCATTCAGACAAAGTTCACATTGTGCATGCTGCAAAGGACATGATCAAAAATAATATATGGCATTTTACTTTGCTGCATACACAATTTGCACTTAATATGTGAATACGCTCTTAGGCTACCTGTACACAACGTGCATTTCAGAACGTATTTTAAAAAAAATTTTACATTTGACATATGCCATCATAGTTGTTAATGAACTCTTGCTCCTTGTTTATTTTGCATTCGGACACAGCATCAGCCTATACTTTGTAATATGCACAATATATTATTGCACAATGTGCACTTAATGTGTGTGAATGCGCTTTTATACTTATACTATGTATTGTAATTATTTTTCACAGCCACCATAGCTTTGGAGCATGACTAGCGATTCTTAGGCAACCTGCACACAACTTTTTTTTGATACAGGATGTACAGTGTCAGTATGTGTTCCGTATGCGTGTGTGTGCAGGTTGCCTAAGACATCGATAGTCATGGCTCCAAAGCTGTGGTGGCTGTGAACAATAATTACAATACATGTATGAGTATAAAAGCGCATTCACACACATTAAGTGCACATTGTGCAATAATATATTTGTCATATACAAAGTATAAAGTCAAAAGGTCTCTCCACCTCTACAATATGTATTGCACGGAATAGATATAAGAAATCATGCAATAGCACACATATATATGCTCCAAAGTATAGACAAAAAGTAACAATACATCAAAAAAGGTCTCTCCACATCTACAATGTGTCAAAACATGGCAGGAGATTGGGCTACCTGCACATGGTTTTTTTTTTTTTTTTTATAACCGAACTAAAGTGTCAGAATTTGAGTTCAGCATGTGGTTCAGTATGTATCGTTATCTCATCTGTAGGCTGGAAACACATCCTTGTATCATCTGTATGCCATCATTTTGCAGATCAATGACGAATGCCTCTGGTCACATATATTTCCTAGGACTAGAACGCAAAAACGACTAGCTAGATTACACATGCAGTCAGTTTTCTTTGGTTTTCAATAGGACTGGACTTCATGAGAACACGTCCAGGAATAGGACTGTCTCATGGCTGATGCTGTGTCCGATGTCAAAATAAACAAGGAGCAAGAGTTCATTACAACTATGATGGCATATGTCAAATGTAAAATTTTTTTTAAAATACGTTCTGAAATGCACGTTTGTGTACAGGTAGCCTAGAGCGTAATTCACTATTAAGTGCAATTGTGTATGCAGCAAAGTAAAATGCCATATATTATTTTTGATCATGTCCTTTGCAGCATGCACAATGTGAACTTTGTCTGAATGAGGCCTAAGAGCATATTACATATGTAACACTGGCAAGCACACTGAAGAACCAGGGCCGGTGCAAAACACAGCGAATAAGGACATGTCCTATATTTAACTGCTCACGTGCGGTGAGACAACGTGTGATCCTATACTCCTGTGATGTTTTATAACATTGCAGTAATGAGGACCTTTGCTCTTCCACAGCCACAATACACTCACCGGCCACTTTATTAGGTACACATGCTAGTAACGGGTTGGACCCCTTTGCCTTCAGAACTGCCTCATTCTTCATGGCATAGATTCAACAAGGTTCTTCGAGGCATTCCTCAGAGATTTTGGTCCTATTGACATGATGGCAAATCACAGTTGGCCGCATTTATCGGCTGCACATCCAGTGATGCGAATCTCCCGTTCCCACCACATCCAAAGATGCTCTATTGGATGAGATCCGGTACTGTGGAGGCCATTTGATTACAGTGAACTCATTGTCATGTCCAGAAACCAGTCTGAGAGATTCCAGCTTTATGACATGGCGCATATCCTGCTGAAAGTAGCCATCAAGATGTTGTGGTACATTATGGTCATAAAGGATGGACATGGTCAGCACAATACTCAGGTAGGCTGTGGCGTTGCAACGATGCTCAATTGGTCACCAAGGGGCCCAAAGAGTGTCCAAGAAAATATTCCCCACACCATGACACCACCAACACCAGCCTGAAACCGTTGATACAAGGCAGGATGGATCCATCTTTTCAGTTGTTGACGCCAAATCTGACCCTACCATCCGAATGTCGCAGCAGAAATCGAGACTCATCAGACCAGGCACCGTTTTTCCATTCTTCTACTGTCCAATTTCGATGAGCTTGTGCAAATTGTAGCCTCAGTTTCCTGTTCTTAGCTGAAAGGAGTGGCACCCTGTGTGGTCTTCTGCTGCTGTAGCCCTCTGCCTCAAAGTGGCCGGTGAGTGTATACACCCGGGTTTTTATGGTTGAATAAAGTTTATTGAAGGTATTACATAAAATAAACTGTCATTAATAACAACACGCATCGCATCAACAGCAGGAGCAAAGTATAGGATAAGGGTTATAACCTCCACCGTCAAAAACAGTACACCTCAATGCAACCTTTACCAAATCCTAAAAAGACATAAGCAATAAAGAACATTCACCTGAGGACATGGGTCCAAGAACAGATCCGCTGTGAGAAATACAGGTGTCGTGGGGAGAACCGCTATCTGCCCTACAGGTAGATAAAAAGTATATAAGACCCTGGATTTGTCTGCAGTAACCAAGGGTATGCAGACATGTGGTAAGCAGGAGAAGTATGTTTTGGTCTATTTTGGCCTAGCTAGCATGACACATTGGTATGTCTGTACTGGGCCTGGTTATATGGAGTAGGGTTAGGCTGGTAGTGGGACTCCTACTCCATCCGGGCTTCGCTCCTGGGCTTTTGTTAAGCCCACGGTGCGGGTCACAGACCTCGTTAGAGCCTGATTTAGACTGCAGGCCAGAAGCATTAGGATAGGACACTACCTGGAGAGCTGAAGGCTGGACCTGTGTTTCACACAGCAAGGTGACTGAGTGCACTCTGATATTCTGCTGGCAAGAGCGTGTGCCAGGCAGCCTGGTACATGTATAGTTAGTGCTGTTTTGTATTAGGCAGTGCCCAGCCGACAGGTTTATTTTGTATGTGCCTAACCAGGCTGAATTTGTGTTTTGACAAGTGTGAATAAACCTTGATTTTGGACTTTAACCCTGCGTGTTGTCCCTGCTTCCTGCACTGCTACAAGGCAGCTACCAGAGCACTTCCCCACGCATGGTGGATTGGAGGGGCAAAGTGCAGTGAAGTAACATAGTTGATGTCCTGGATTCGACAGCACTGAGCTGCAAGGCACATCCATGGAAGAGTAATAAAGCATCTTGTCCAGTCCAATGTGGCAGCAGCAGGAAAGGCATAATAGGCAATTGCTGCGCAGCAACAAGCGCAACTTGCAGCGAGGAAACAAACAGATTGTTTTCCACAGTGACAGCCCTGCACTGCTCAGGAAAGGACTGTCTCAGCAATGACTGAATAGACACCAGGAAGAGGTCCGCAAAGCCATGACAAGATGAACAGCAGAGACGATGTGGAGCCTATCGCATAGGGTTTGAGAGGGTGGCCACCGTGAGAGGTTGCCACAGCAATATTGGCAGAGGTGTTGGCCCCATTCCTCGTCGCTGATCCCCAACAGGCATACTATGATCTGAGCGAGGAGGATGCCCAGGACTACCCCAGGTAAAGCGAGATGTTGCCCGACTAGGAATGGATCTGCAATCTACGCCTCAAAAGTGCACAGCTGGATTTACCAGGAGCGCTACCACCGATGGGGCAGATGCATCAACTGATTCCTTAGACCGCAAGTGGCTCCAGCCGGAGATATCAACCCCAGCCCAGAATGTGGATAAAGTGTTTTGTACCGTTTTCCTGAGGGAATTACCGGGTGAGATCCAGCAATGGGTGGGACACGGGACCCATTTGATACCGGGCACTGGTGGGGTTGGTGGAGAGATTTTGTGCTACCCAGTCCCTAAAAAAGGGACCCTTATACCAGAGCAGGCCATAAGGCACGGCAGGTCATGTCACCCATGAGTCCTCAAGCTAAACCACTACCCTTGTCCGGGAGGCACCCCAGGGGAGGAGGAGGAGGGGGAGGCTCCCACCTGTTGGACCTGCCATTAGCCAGGTCATATTGCAGCCCATTGCCCATATTCCTCAGAGCCCATGGACTGCAGTTCTGTCCAGATGGGTTTTCTCTCTATGCTGCCCCAGTCTACAGAGCTACTAGCCCCGACTCTGTTGATGAGCACCACCTGTGCCGGTGACTGTGGCAGGGCATCCAGGTTGTCCCTGCTGGACTCAGGCAGGTCGGGTGACCTTGATTAATGGGTCCCTCATAGACCCCCAAGACGGTCCACGGACGCACACTGGTGTCCTGTGCATCCATGGGACATAAACGACTGCCCCACTGCAGTTATTAACTTCCAGACCTCCTTGGGAGACGCTACATGAGGCAGGGGTTGTCATGAACTTTATCTTGGGACGGACTTCTCATGTTCTGGACTTTATGGTGGTGAAACCAACGTTGGGGCTCATCTCCGTGTCTTCTGGTCAAGATCTCAAAACCCGAACCTAGTGACCCAGACTCGGGTTTCCTGTCGTAGGGGTGCCGCCATAGAAGAAGAAGTAAGTTATTAAGCAAAACGGGTCTATGAAAAATCTGGGCAAACGGAGCCCAGACATGTAAACATCCCAAATAAAGGTAATGAACCACAAAAGCAGACAGGATGTATATCAAATGGTACAACAATCTTTATTAAATCCAAAATATAAAATATAAAACAATTAAAAAGCACTAAATGTGCCAAAGTCCAGCGACCAACCCTGGGCACAATGCAGAAAAGTCATGAGTAAGGTATACATGCCAGGACTAAGGCCTGGTTGGCTCAAAAGCTCCCAACAATTAAATAAAACATAACAAAATGCAAACATGTAGTAACAATAAAGTTATAAGTAGCTTGGCCATTAAAGCGATGATGACAAATAGTTACCTAAAGTGCATAGTGCAGTCGGGGAGGGGGCTGGAGAAGAGGTTCCCCACGCGTATCGCCTGTGCTAGCAGCTTCCCAGGGGTAAGTATAATATATGCGCAGATATATAAGGATAAGGACCCCCCTCCAAGTGCGGCCACCCATACAGAACCTTATTCCCGAATCAGTCGCTGACGTATCAGGAACGGGATAGTGTTCGGGAACCGGAAGTGACGTTTCGGAAACCGGAAACGACACTGCCAGCCGGCGGGGTTACCAGTGCGCATTTGCAGTGCCTGATGTGTTTTAGTGAATGTAAAGAATTATCAGATAGTACAATGTCAATGGCGCAGTGCGCAAAGAGCATACACAGGCGCGCCCGTAGAACAGAAGTAAGTATCAATTAACAGATAATCATCGGGCACAAAGTAATCAAAAGCGAATATTTAAGAAGTAAATACAAAGGTGGTCATCGGTCATAAAAAGATGTTGGTGTTAAAGCATACAGCAGAGGATTAATCCTCATAACTTTGTTGGCGGCACAAGAATTGCCGACTTACAAGAATAGATTCTTATTCGACGCAAAGGTAAAGGGGCCAAACATATAAAGGCTAGTATATCAAAAATAAATAAAAAAATAGATACAGGTAGACATCGATCGTATATCAGTATGGAGCCTAGGATACAGGTTAAAAGCATAACCCCCCGTGTAGATAGAAGCTGACTATGGTCACATTCAAGTAAATATATATACACAGAGGATAATCCTCATGACGACGATCGCGGCTAAAAGTTGCCGACTTGCAAAAGTAGGTGCCCCGCAAAAACATGGTGATACCACAATAATTTATTAGGTATTGTGAAGAGAACATAAGGCCCCAAATATGGGGAATTTTTTGCAATGATATAGCTATGCATAAAGAGAGCAACGTGCTGGCTTGTAATAAAAGTCATACCACCTGAAAGAGTAACATTAAATGTGAAAACTTGGATAGGCCAGGATTTAGTCCAGACTAAAGGTAAGTGAAGAATATTGTAGTCTAGTAATCGTGACAGAGGTGGTGCAAAGTGAAAAAAAAAAACAAAACAAAAAAAAACAAACCACAGATATGTCTTCAACTCGCTATACATAAGAGCTTGCGAGACGAGAACCTGGGAAAAAATATGTGTAAATGACCGATTAGGGATGATCTTGAAATGATACGCACCTAGCCTGTATGGGGCTAGGTGATGTAATGAATGCAGAATGGTGAAACATGCGGTGGGGGCTGCACTGGAGATGGGTCAAGCCAGAAAATAACACAGATAAGTAAACATAAAGAGAGAATAAATGGAAATTAATAAATGGTCACTTTGAGAAAGTATATATGTATTTTTAACTAAGTAACCTAAAAATACCATACTTGTCAATGTTAAATAAGCATATTAAGCAATAACAGGTGTGGAACACCAGGAGAGCCAGGCGAACAGTCAGATGAAATAATCAACTCAATTGGCAAAGGTGAGTAAGAGACGAATTTCTTGCATCAGATACGTTAACGGGTACGTGATATCGGGAGTTTTAATCTCGACCGGGGATGAGCGAGTCCAATATTATCGATAATAACATATGTGATCTCAAACACTGATATAATTCTGTGAAATATAAGTGACAATGTATAAACAAATCTAAGGAAAAGGTCCTAGGACCAAATAAAACTCTTAGGGACCATGTGCATGTGCGTAAAATTGAAAAGTGGGCATGAGATAGCGAATGGGGGGGGGGGGAGAGAGGAGAACAGTGAGTGAGGAAAAAGTGAGACGTGAAGGGGATGAGGGTGAGGTGATGCATGGTAGGGTGATGTGATTGAGGAAGGATGGAGAGTGAGAGGTGAATGATGTGTAGGGGACTAATGTAAGTGAGGTATTATAATGGGGTGAGGGTGGGTGTAATATGATGAGGGATTGATGTGATTGAGGGAAGATAAGGTGAAGGTGAATTGTGTGGTGAGGGACTATTGTAGGTGAGGTATATTGAAAGGGAGTTGTATGAATGTGCAGCATATGTGGGGTGTAGTGAGTGGGCAGGGTGAAGTAATAACGGGGGTGTAGAGTGAGAATATAAGATAAATGAAGTAATAAAGACAGTTTAATTATATAAATATAAAACTAGTCCTTATAGAAACCATAGAAGTAAATCTTCATTAAGACCTTTGGTGCTAGTGTGTCCAATTGGAATCCACTTGGACTCAGCCCTAAGTAATCGTTTGTTGGAACTGCCACTCTAATGTTCCGGTGACCCCTCTCCACCCACAGACTTTCAGCCCGTGTTCCTCCCCTGGTGGAAATGGAGAAAATGTGAGGCTACTGTGGTTAAGTCTTACCATTGGTTTGGTCTCTTGCTGCTGTAGTTATCGTCGACAGATGCTGTTGAACCCGTCTTCTGAGTTCCTGGCCAGTTTGGCCAACGTATATTTTGAGCAGGGCCAGCCAGGCATAGATCACTCTCTTGATTTACCAGTTGATGTACTTTTTAATCCTGTGGGAAGAATGGTTATAGGGTGTACAAAGTCTCATTGAAACCAGATACGATCACAGATCGGCAGCCCACCACTGGAAACGAACCCTTCAATCGTTGTCCCCTCCCTAGGGTGTTGTCTGTCGCTGAAAGTGACTAGATGTCAAGATGTCCTTGAGGTTTCTTGCTCGGCGGGCCACCATCTGTGGTTTATCTGAAATGTGTGGTGTGTAGCCGACTGTCCCTCAGTAGAATGCCCCAATTGTTGTCCAAGATCTGGTAGAATCAGACCACTGTTTTTGTGGAAGTGCTGATCAGTCGAATTTGTTATTAGGTAAGCGCACACGGGGCGTAAGAAGTGAGTGTCTCTCACTGTTTTTTGCTCGAATAAAACGCTCTTGAGATGACCTTCTGGGATAGTGGACGTGTTTTTAAACCTAGTTTTGTCGGTCTTTTGCGTCACCTTGAAGTCGTCTGGATTTGTGCAGTTGGCGTTTAATCCGCAGAAACTGTCCACTGGGATCCCCTCTCTCAAATGCTTCGGATGAACTTGTGAATGAGAGCAAGCTGTTTGTTGCGGTTTCTTTTCTGTAAAGAGTGGTTGTGAGAGTGCAATCTGTTAATTTGATGTTCAAATCTAAAAATTCAACGAGTGTTCGAAATCTTAGAGGTTAACCGAATGTTCCAGGGGTTCTCGTTCAATAGATCATAAAGATTTGATACTCTCCCTGTGCCCTTCCAGATAAGCAAGATGTCATTCAATGTAGCGCGTACCAGCCCGCACATGTTTTGAAATCCCGATGGGTACACGACCCCTCCTACCCCACCACCCAAAATAGGTGGCATGGAGTGGAGCGCATCGCGCACCCATGGCCGTACCCGACACCTGCTTGTTAAAACACCCTGTCAAACCAAAATAATTCTGGTGCAACCCAGCGACAGAAATCCAAATTAAGGAGTCATGCCGACGGTCCGCGAATTTTCTTTATCCAAAAAGAAGGCCACGGCTTCGATCCCACCTGGTGTCCTAGATGGTGTATAGTGATCGACATCTAGAGTCGCCAATAAAGAGTTTGTTGGAGGTGTCAAAGTTCCAGGCGTTGAATGAGGTGAGTAGTGTCTCGTGTGTACGAGGTAAGTCTTGAGACGAGGGGCTGTAGAAAAAAATCATATAGGTACAGAGTTTTCCATTTAGCCACCGATAACAGAGACAATCCTACCTGGAGTTCTTGGAGGATTTGGAGAATCTTCGGTAACATATAAAAGTTGGAAGATAGGTTCATCCACGTCAAGTATTTCACTTCCTCTTTGTCAAAATGCCCGCATGATAAGGCGCGAGATCATATTCGGTCTTCTTGCCCTGAATCGGGTGGGGTCAGAGGTTAGAATGGCATAAACACATTCTATTGTTTATTGTCTCAGTGCCTCCTTAATATACAGATCAATAGGGCCACAACACAATATTTCCCCCCTTATCGGCTTCTTTAATCAGAAATTGCTCATTGTTGCTTAATTGGTCAGTGCCTGTCTTTCCTGTCAGACAGATTTTCTTTTTGATTTTTATCTAGCTTTATTTCTGGATCTCTGACAGAACACAATGAAGAAAATTGGTACAGCCGGAAACATTCTGAATTTGGGTGTCTTTTGTGAGACCGCCGCCCTACCGGGAAAGGGCGCCTACCTGTTGGTGAATTGTCGTTTTCGTCAAGGAGGTCCAAAGATCCCTAAGACCTGTCTGTCATTATCCGGTAGGCATCGATGAGAGAGGGGTGATGGTACAGCAATTTGAAGGTCATGCTGCCTGCAACCAAGTAGATGTCCTTATTACCTCGATTTTATTAGTGTATTCATTGGTGAAGGAAGCCCTTTTGTAACACTTGTGTTTAATATCATTTAACTGATAAGAACAGATTGACAATCTGGAGGTACCTGTAGTGTCTTTTTTGTTGAGTCAGATTGGTCTGTCTCTTTTGTATGATGGCGACCAATCCCGGTGTCGCGGGCCTCTTTTTCTTATTTGTTGGTTGTGTCTGTTCATCTTGGGACTTCTCTTGTTCGCTAGTATCAGATGATAGGGGTCACTTGTCGAGTGTTCAATCTGAGCTCTAGTATTCTGATTATGTGAGCGGAAATGTCTCTTATTTCCCTTATGGTTCCTTATAATTCTCCCCTCGTCATAATCTGTCTTGTCCCTGGAGAAATTTACTCTTCTACCTTTAATGATCTCCTTCTCAAATAGATCATGGAGTCTTTATTTTGTTTTGAAGGGAATGACTTGTGAATTTAAGTCAATATTTGTCAAGCTGATTTTCAAGTGACTTGATTTTCTCCCCGGATCTGGCATAAGACACCCTTGTCAGGTGGTCCAATAACATTTTGATTAGAATGCAGGAGCCGTGGAAAAGCCCCTTTTCCCAACATACCTTTTCTTTCATTAACCTCCATGATGGGAAAATGTGGACCCTAGCCCTTGGTGACTTTGAGTCTGTGATATTCTTCGAGCTTCTGATGTTCCACCACACTTTGGTCAATATCTGTATTGTTGTAAGCGTCATTGGTCAATCTTCTGAATTCGTCATCGGCTCCCTGGTGGTCACCTCCAAGAAGACAGTCGAGACCTGCTCGACCAGGCCTGCTCCCGTGTCTCCAGGTCCATGTTATGTATCGGGATGCGGGGGGAGGATTTTTTTTTTTTACTTTACTCTCCTCCACTCCCTCTATTAAAAAACCTACCACATACATCAAGTCCTCTAAAAATATGAAAATATTGTGCAAATCGCTTCTCACAGTAGATAACTACTCTTAGTCGGACCCAATACACCTTTGTATATGACAAGTCAAGCTTAGAAAAAGATACTTCTTAAGCAAAAACGGGTGTCTCTGAAAACCATAGCTGTTGTCAAAAGGAGGCCAGCATGGTACCCATCCCAAATAAAAGTAAGACCACAAAAGCAAGACAGATGATTGATATTCAATGGGCCAACCATCTTTATTAATCCAAATCAGAAAAATATAACAAAACACTTAAAAGCAACTAAATGCTGCTCCAAAAGTCCAGCGACCTAACCCGGCACATGCAAGAAATCATGAGTAAGGTATACATGCCATACATAAGAGCCTGGTTTGGCTCAAAAGCTACCAACTTAAATAATAAAGCTTTTTTTTGATACAGGATGTACAGTGTCAGTATGTGTTCCGTATGCAATCCGTATCTTATCTGTATAGCCAGAAATGCACTCCGTGTGTCATGTGGATGCCATCCGTTTTTGTCAATATGCAACAATGAAAGAAGGCTGGTACGGAAAGTATTCAGAACCCTTTACATTTTTTCACTCTTTCATTGCAGGCAATTGTTGAGATAAAAAAAAGTAAGTTTTTTTTGCTCATTAATGTACACTCTGGACCCCATCTTGTCAGAAAAACAGAAATGAAAATGTTTTTGAAAATTTATTAAACAAGAAAAACTGAAATATCACATGGTCATAAGTATTCAGACTCTTTGCTCAGTGTTGAGCAGTGGCGTAACTACCGCCGTAGCGGTTACTACGGGGCCCGTGCTCCTGGGCCCAGACTGTGGTGCATCTTCACTTCAAAGATCCACCAGAAGGGAGTGCGGGTTCAGGTCGTCGCATATATTGTACTGCAGGGAGCAGCAGAGGAGGCACGGTCCGTGGGGTGGTCCGGACGCTAGAGTTCATGCAGATGCCGCTCCCCACGCGATACCCACTGTGTCCCCCAGTGCCCGCACAGCAGCAGCGCGGCCCGGGCTGCACCCTGCCGTAGCGTCTAATTATAGTGCTGCTGCGCTGACTGGGCCTCGAGGATTGACAGCCACACAGTTCCCAGCACAGGCCAACCAGAGAACTGGGACATCCCAGGGACCGAGGAGCAGACTGACCAGGCCCCAGAAGAAGGAAGATACGGAAAAGCGATCATCGGCCGATCAGTCAGGAGGCTGCAGAGAAGATACATCTTCTGGTATATATCTATATATCTATGTGTGTATGGTGTGTATATGCTGTATGTATGTCTGTATATGCTGTATGTGTGTATATGATGCATGGTGTGTGTATATTATATTTATGTGTGTACGGTGTATATATACTGTATGTATGTCTGTTTATGCTGTATGTGTGTGTATATGATGCATGCTGTGCATATACGTATGTGTGCATATGCTATGTGTATGCAGTATGTGTGTATATGGGGTGTTTATTACAGGCAGTCCCCGGGTTACGTACAAGATAGGGTCCGGAGGTTTGTTCTTAAGTTGAATTTGTATGTAAGCCGAAACTGTATATTTTATAATTGTAGATCCAAACAAAAAAAATTTGGGCACCAGTGACAATTGGAGTTTAAACATTTTTTGCTGTAATGGGACCAAGGATTATCAATAAAGCTTTGTTACAGACACCTTACAGCTGATCATTGCAGCCTGGAACTATAGTAAAGCATTCAGAAAGCTTCACCAGAGGTCAGAGGGGTCTGTCTGTAACTATGGGTTGTCTGTAAGTCGGGTGTTCTTACGCCAGTTTTCTGGCGTAGAAGCAGTGACATAATCGCAAATACTTGCGCAATGCAAGAATTTGCTATTAAAATTGTGAATATGCCACATGTTGTGGAGGGGGCACAGAGGGGCTTGGTGGCTGGTGGGGCACAGGGCTAAGTTTTGCCCGCCTGCTTCGCCACCCGCCGGATACATCAAGAGACCTAGGCCTCTTGATGTATCCGACGTGACAAGGAGGAGGGGGGCATGGCAGGAGCGCTGACGTATGATAAATCTGCCTCTGTATTTATAATGTATATGTGCTATACATAATGTGTTTATATAATGTGTATTTACTGTATGTGAAAATGTATTGATGTCACCACGTTTCACCGTTGTGATTGTATTTGTCAGGTGATGAGCAGTGCCTCGTTTTCTCCACACATACTGCCTAGAATTAACACCAAAAAGTTAAATCTTTGTCTTATCAGACCAGAGAATGTTATTTCTTAGAATCTGGAAGTGCTTCATGTGTTTTTGCAAACTGTATGCAGTTCTATCTCACCACTGCATCTCTGGAGCTCAACTACAGTGACATTAGAGTTCTTAATTGCTTTGCTTGCCAAAGTTCTTCTGCATTTACTTTGTTTGCCTGGACAAGGAATAGTTGTGGTTGTCCCACACTTTATCCATTTAAGGATTATGGAGGCCACTGTGCTCCTAGGAACCTCAAGTTCTACAGAAATTCTTTTATAATGTTGATCAGATGTTTGCCTTGCCATAATTCTGTCTATGCTCCTTGGGCAGTTTCTTAGACATCATGATTCTCATAGGCTCTGACATGCATGGTGAGGCCTTATATAGAAAGGTGTGTCTCTTTTCTTATCAAGTCTAATGAGTTTAATTAAACACAGCTAAACTCCAATGAAGGAGTATAACCACCTCAAGAAGGATCAGAAGGATATTGACAGTATGCAAGTTAAATATGAGTGCCATGGTAAAGGGTCTGAATTCTTATGACCATGTGATATATTAGTTTCTCATTTAACCCCTTAACGCCGAAGCCACTTTTCACCTTCCTGACACGGCCCATTTTTTCAAATCTGCCCTGTGTCACTATAAATGGTTATAACTTTGGAACGCTTTAACATATCCAAGTGATTTCAAAATTGTTTTCTCGTGACACATTGAAAAATTTTGATGGTATGTTTTGCATTTATTTATCAGAAAATCAGATATTTGGTGAAAATTTGGAAAAATTCTCGATTTTTGAACTTTAAAATGTTCTACTTTTTCCACATATAGTTATAACAGCAAAAAAACGTAATTACTAACATTCACCGAATGTCTACTTTATGTGGACATGGTTTTTTATGCATACTCTTATTTTTGTAGGATGTTATGGGGCTTTGAACGTTAGGTGCGATTTTTCACATTTTCATAAAAAATGCAAAATCCTATTGAGGGACCTGCTCAGGTTTCAAGTCACTTTGAGAGGCCTAAATAAAAGTAAAACCCCATAAATTACTCCATTCCAGAAACTACACCCCTCAACGTACGTAAAACAACTTTTATGAAGTTTGTTAACCCTTTAATTGTTTTACAGGGGTTAAAACAAAATTGGATACTATTTTGAAAGTACATTTTTTTGGCTAAATTAATGTTTTTCAAAAAATGTACAAATTCTCACTGGATAAAATACCAAAAAACTGCCACAAAAATTTGATACCCAATCCCTCCCGCATATAACAATACCCATATGTGGTGGGAACCTGTGTTGGCACACGCCAGGGCATCGAAGGGAAGATGCGACATTCAGAGAGATTATGCATTGTCACTTTTTTATTGGCTATAAAATCTTATTTTTTTGGCAATTTGGACATATAAAGGTTTTTTTTGAGACATGAGATGCTCTTTACAAATATTTCATTTTTTGGGGCATTAGCTTATTGATGAGATTTATACTTGAATGTATGTATGGATGAATAGAAAATTGTCAATTTTGTTTCCTTTTCTTTTTGTATTTTGGGGGTCGTACACACGTACACTAAAAATACTATATTATCTTATTCTATAGGTCACTACGATTACAGTGATAACTCATTTATATAGTTTTTCATTTATTTTTACAATTGACTGGGAAAAAACAAATATAGAGGAAATCTATTTGTTTTTGGATCGCCATCTTTTCGGAGAAGTAACATAAATAGTTTTGGTTGACAGAGCTAGTTGGGGCTTATTTTTTACGTGTTGAGTTGTCCTTTTAAGTGGTACCATTTTGGACACACATAACTTTTTTTGATCATTTCAGAACATTTTATGAACAGATTTTATGAAAAATGTACATTTTTGGCGGTTTTTCATGTTTTGTTTTTACGGCGTTCACCAGCTGACCCAATAATGTTCTGAGTTATGCACGGATTGTTACGCGGCGATACCAAATATGTAAGGTTTTATGGCGTTTTGTGGTTTTTTCACTTTATTGATTTATGGGAATAATTTGTGTTTAGGGGACTTTAACTTTATTTAATTAATTCTTTTTATAAAAAAAAAAAAGATTTTATTTAAATGTTTTTAACTTTTTTTATTTAGTTTTACAGGTTAGCTTGAACAAGTGATCCACGGATCACTTGTTCAAGCTATTCTTCACCTTACACCTATTCTTCACCTTACTCAGTGTGTTACAGCCGGGTCCCTGCCTTCTACAGGAAGGAGGATCGCGCAGCCCCGGGCACCAGGAGTCCTGGGGCTGCGATCGGAGCAGCGGACCCCCCCCCCCGGTAAGTGCCAGGGGGTGGGGTCCAATCTTGTGTCAAATGCCCCTAAAACGCCCGGGTCAGAGCGACCGCGGGCGTTGTTAGGGGTTAAACACCGCGATCGGAGAAATCCGATCGCGGGGTGTTAGAGCCGGGTGTCAGCTATAATACATAGCCGACACCCGCAGCTTCTGGCGTTCGTGTCAGGAGCCGGGGTCAGAAGTTTGACGTAATAGTACTGCATTTTGCGGAAGCACCTCCCGCCATGTAGTACTATTACGTCAAATGTCGGGAAGGGGTTAATAAATTGGCAAAAATATTTAGCAAAAAACAAGCCATCAACCAGCTCCATAGCCAAAAAAGTAACAATGTTATGGCATTTGGAAGACAGTGATTCAAAAATGATAGATTTTTCCCACAATAGGGTTTTATTTGATAAATTTAGGAAAACATAAGAAAAAAAATATTCATGTATGTAAGTTTCTACTCCTGCCCTCAAAAAAAAAAAAAAAAAAAGTTCCTAAATGTTCAACAATAGGGGATACCAACCCCAAAATGGTAACACTGCGAAAATTTTATAGCCTACAAAAAGGAGCCAATGAGGAATATAAAATCCTGGCAGCTGCAGAGCTCTCCTTCCCTTCTGCGCCTCGCTGTGCGCCCATAAAACAAATAACGGCCACATGTGGGGGTTTTCTGTACTCGGGAGAAATTGCAAAACAAGTTGTAAGATGGGTTTTCTATTTTTATCTTTTGGAAATGTTGCCATTTCTCCCGATATACAGAAAACCCCCACCATGTGGCCGTTATTTGTTTTATGGGCACACAACGCAGGCCGCAGAAGGAGAGAGCTCTGCAGCTGCCAGGATTTTATATTCCTCATTGGCTCCTTTTGTAGGCTATAAAAATTTTCGCAGTGTTACCATTTTGGGGTTGGTATCCCCTATTGTTTGAACATTTAGGAACTTTTTTTTTTTTTTTGAGGGCGATTAGAAACTAACATCACAGAATTTTTTTTTCTTATGTTTCTCCAAATTCTACAAATAACCCTATGTGTGGAAAAAGCTATCATTTTTGAATCACTGTCTTCCCAAATGCCTAACATTGTTACTTTTTTGGCTATGGAGCTGGTTGATGTTTTTTTTGCTAAATATTTTTGCTAATTTATAACCCCTTCCCGACATTTGACGTAATAGTACTGCATGGCGGGAGGGTGCGTTTCCGCAAAATGCAGTACTATTACGTCAAACTTTCTGACCACGCCCTGGCTCCTGACAACCGGGCCAGAAGCTGCGGGTGTCGGCTATGTATTATAGCTGACACCCGGCCTAACACCCCGCGATCGGAGATTCTCCGATCGCGGTTTTACCACCCCTAACACAGGCCCTGTCGCTCGACCGCGGCGTTTTTAGGGGCATTTGAACAAGAATTGGACCCCACCCCCCTGGCACTTACCGGGGGGGGGGGTCCGCTGCTTCTCCTATCGCACGCCGCTCATCCACTTCCTTGTTCCCTTTCTTGCCATCCTCCTTCGCATAAGGACCCCGTGGTACACACTGAGTAGGTAAGAATAGGTGTAAGGTGAAGAATAGCTGAAACGTGATCCGTGGATCACTTGTTCAAGCTAACCTGTTAAAACTAAAAAAAAAGTTAAAACTTTAAATAAATCTTTTTTTTTTTTTATAAAAGATTAATTAAATAAATTTAAATCCCCTAAACACACAATATTCCCTATAAACTCATAAGTAAAAACCACAATCGCCATAAAACCTTACATATTTGGTATCGCCGCGTAACAATCCGTGCAATAACCTCAGAAACATTTTGGGTCAGCTCGGTGAACGCCGTAAAAACAAAACATGAAAAACTCGCCAAAAATGTACTTTTTCATAAAATCTGTTCATAAAATGTTCTGAAAAGTATCAAAAAAAGTTATGTTCCAAAATGGTACCAAACTTAAGACAACTCAACACGTAAAAATAAGCCCCAACTGCTCTGTCAACCAAAACTATTATAGTTACTTCTCCTTCCGAAAGATGGCGATCCAAAACAAATGAGATTTCCTCTATATTTGTTTTTTTCCCATCAATTGTAAAAAAAAATGAAAAACTATTAATGAGTTATCACTGTAATCGTAGTGACCTATAGAATAAAGATAATATAGTATTTTTAGTGTACGTGTACGACCCCCAAACAATACAAAAAGAAGGAAACAAAATTGACATTTTTCTATTCATCCATACATACATTCAAGATTTAATAAATTCATCAAATAACTAATGACCCAATAAATGAAATATTTGTAAAGAGCTCTCATGTCTCAAAAATCCTTTATATGTCCAAATTGCCAAAAAAATAAAGATTTATAGCCAATAAAACGTGACAATGCATAATCTCTCTGAATGTCGCATCTTCCCTTCGATGCCCTGGCGTGTGCCATACAGCAGGTTACCACCACATATGGTTTGTTATATGCATGCTGGTTGTTATCAAATTTTTATGATTTTTTTTTACTTTTATCCGTTTGATATTTTATACATTTTTTTTGAACAACCCCATTATTTAGCTAATTTTATATCCAATTTTGTTTAACCCTGTAAACAATTAAAGGGTTAACAACTTCATAAAAGTTTGTTTACGTACGTTGAGGGGTGTAGTTTTCTGGAATGGGGTAATTTATGGTGGTTTTAACTTTTTATTTAGCCTCTTTAGTGACTTGAAACCTGAGCAGGTCCCTCAATAGTATTTTGCATTTTTTATTAAAATGTGAAAAATCGCACCTAACGTTCAAGCCCCATAACATCCTCACAAAAATAAGAGTATGCATAAAAAACCATGTCCACTAAAGTAGACATTCGGTGAATGTTAGTAATTACGTTTTTTTGCTGTTATAACTATATGTGGAAAAAGTAGAACATTTTAAGTTCAAAAATCGAGAATTTTTCCAAATTTTCAACCAAATATCTGATTTTCTGATAATAAATGCAAAACATACCATCAAATTTTCAATGTGTCACAGAAACAATTTTTGAATCACTTGGATATGTTAACAGCGTTCCAAAGTTAATACCATTTATAGTGACACAGGGCAGATTTGAAAAATGGGCCGTGTCGGAAGGTGAAAGTGGCTTCGGCGTTAAGGGTTAAATAGAAACAATATATCACATGGCCATAAGAATTCAGACCATTTACCATGGCACTCATATTAACTTGCATACTGTCAATATCCTTCTTGAGGTGGTTATACTCCTTCATTGGAGTTTAGCTGTGTTCAATTAAACTCATTGGACTTGATAAAAAAGAGACACACCTTTCTATATAAGGCCTCACCATGCATGTCAAGCCTATGAGAATCATGTGTCTAAGAAACTGCCAAGGAGCATGAGAGACAGAATTGTGGCAAGGCAAACATCTTGTCAACATTATAAAAGAATTTCTGTAGAACTTGAGGTTCCTAGGAGCACAGTGGCCTCCATAACCTTAAATGGATAAAGTGTGGGACGAACCACAACTATTCCTTGTCCAGGCAAACAAATAAATGCAGAAGAAACTTTGGCAAGCAAAGCAATTAAACTCTAATGTCACTGTAGTTGAGCTCCCAGAGATGCAGTGGTGAGATAAACTGCATTCATTTGCAAAAACACATGAAGCACTTCCAGTTCTAAGAAATAACATTCTCTGGTCTGATAAGACAAAAGATTTTAACTTTTTGGTGTTAATTCTAGGCAGTATGTGTGGAAAACGAGGCACTGCTAATCACCTGACAATAACAATCACAACGGTGAAACGTGGTGACATCAATACATTTTCACATAGCAGTAAATACACATTCTTAAACACATTATGTATAGCCAATATACATTATAAATCAGAGGCAGATTTATCATACGTCACGCTCCTGCCATGCCCCCCTCCTCCTGTGTCACGTCGATATCAAGAGGCCTAGGTCTTCTTGATGTAGCCGGCGGGTGGCAAGCAGGCAGCAAAACTTAGCCCTGTGCCGCAAAACAAGTTGTAAGATGGGTTTTCTATTTTTATCTTTTGGAAATGTGTACATTTTAGGGCTAAATGAACGTTTAACTGATAAAATTTGACCGTTCTAAATTTCACCACCATTTAGATTCAATTGCTATGAAGATCTCAAGGGGTTAACAATCTTCCTAAAAGCAGTTTCTGATAGTTTGAGGGGATGCAGATTTGAAAATGGGTTGATTATGTCAGGGGTTTTGATGTTAAATATGCACAATTTCATTCAAAACTGTATTTATCCCCAATAGTCAAATATGTAAAAGCGATATACGATTTGTAAGCCGCGTAGACATATGGGAAATCAGCCAAAATTTACCACTAAAATGAAGTACAACATGTGGGGAAAACAATCTTGGAATCGCTTTGATAAGTAAGTGTTCAAAAGTTATAACCATATAAAGCGACGCAAGTCAGAATCCAAAAAATGGGACTGAGCCTTAAGCTACAAAATGACTGCGTCCTTAAGGGGTAACCCCTTTAGCACATACAGCCAGTCTGTACATTAAGGCTCCGCCTCTTTTTTTTGTAATCTGGCATGTCGCTTTATATGGTTATAACTTTTGAACACTTACTTTTAAAAAGTATTTTGAGATTGTTTTTTTAATGACATATTAGTGGTAAATATTGGTTGATATGCTTTGAGTTTATTTATTAAAACCAAAATTTGCCATATTTTTTGTGAATTTCTACATTATCTGCTTTTGAGACTGTTCGTTTTAACACCCAAATGAGTTACTTACTCACATTTCCCAAATCTCAACTATATGTTTTCATCATTTTTTAAAAGTCCTTTTATTCTAATATGACACTTACACAGCTTACACATCAAAAAGAAATTTACATTTTTTTCCTGAAATTTCTAAATTGAAATTTTTGGGACCATTTCTTAAAAAATAAATTAGAATCCGCCTATGACTAGCCCACATTTTCAAAAGTACACCCCTCAAACTATTAAAAACTTTTAGGAAGATTTTTTAACCCTGATTTGAGTAATTGAAACAAAATGGAGATGAAATTTAGAACGGCAATTTGGCCTTTGTTTGGTCAAACTGCTGCTCCAAGGGCCCTTTCACATTGGTGTAGTTTTTCACATCCGTGGTTCAGTTATTTTCAGGAATGCCTTACTGAGCAATTGGTTTCAATGGGTGTTTTCACTTTTTTTTTTCACTTACCTGTGCAAAAAATTTTGAAACCTGTCCAATGTTTTTTTACCGTTGTGGATCACACAAGGCAATAGAAGTCTATGGGTCAACAAAATTTTTTAAAAAAAGGAAGAAAAATTAGGAAATTGTGTATTGTACTCTAATTTTGATCTCCAGTATATATCTCCATCTTATAAATATACATCTTATTATTGCAAAGTTCCCCTCTTATTTCCTTATATATAATCCCCCAAATTAAATGCATACAGCATCCCATAAAGTACATACAATGCCCTCCACCGAATGAGTTATATGTACATTTTCCTTTGATTTATATACATTAGCACCCCAAATAATTTATATATAGAGAATATGGGACATACCCTTATTTATGTACAGCACCATTAACCCCTCATTCAGCTGCTCCCACCAAGTCAAACATATTTGCATAGCAGAACTTCCAACATTAAAATACAGAATAGACGCAGGCTCCCTGAAGGTACTGTGCTCAGTACTGGAGTTCCAAAGATAATCAAGCCCTGCCCAATGGATATCATCAAAATATCCCATTAATGTTACATGTTAGTGTGCTCTGCAAGTAATAGCTATATGTGAGAAAAGGGGTAAAGTTGAAGTATGCCAGCAGTACACAGACTTTTAAAATATTTTATTACATAATTGTTTGGGGGGTTTGGACTTTGATTACAATAAGAATATTCTGTTCAGGGTTTACCAACCATGGCAAGGCTATAACTTTATTTACCACTGAAAATATGTAAAATTATTCCATATGCCAAATGCAGTAAACCCTGAGGAGTGTTTCCATTTAATTGTAGAAAAAACTTAAATGTACCCCACATATCTCCACCAGACTGACATTTATCGCAAATTATTTTATCTCCTGATGAAATAGAGAACCAAGCAGAACAAAGACAAGGATACAAATTTCTCAAAAGTTCCATTTTTCACAAATGAAGTATCTTACTTACAAGAAATAAAGTAGAGATCTTTTAGGAGAAACCACCACCTATAGGAAGGAGCATATACAAATACACCATAGACATCAAATGACTTTATCAACAATACACTTAAAGTACCTATAAAGATGAAGGTTTTAATTTGTCTCCTAGCCAGGTTTGGAGGAATTCTTGTAATATGCGCAATGATGGTGAACACCTTTAAAGGACATTTTTGTCATACATTTTTATGACACTTCAACGACAAAGGCCAGAATAACATGATTAGTGATGGTCTGACAGTGGGAATCCCACTTTCTTAAGATCAGGGTCTATGGTCCAAGATAATGTAAGGTGAACAATTTGCGGTTACTCTTTATTAAAGCACATAAACCATAAAAACAGTGGAGTACTTAGTGGCTTGGAGGGAAACACCCATAGAGCAGTGTAAATGGATGTTGGAAAGACCTGTCATCTGCAGCAACCAGTTAGTAGTTTTACTCTCAAAACCTTCCAAAATGAACATTTTATTGGATGGCAGAGATAAAACATCAGCACAGTTGTAGAAATGTCAAGCTGTGTGTCAACCAAAGGCTTTTATAGATTACCTGGGTGATTTTACAATAACCATATTTACAGGTAGATGAATTGAATACTACAGAGATTTCCCTTAATCAATAGTTCTAAGAATTTGTATTGAACAATTGGAGAAATTGGAGACTTCCAGCAAAATGGAGACTTCTTCGTTTCACTTTATAGAAAAGTGATAATGATTTATGTTATAAATTCACATATATAACCTCTTCCTCAAAGCCTCTCTTTTTCTAAATTATTTTACTAAAAACTTTCCAGTGTTCCTTACTTTGACTTGACACTCTTTTCAAGCACTCATACATCCCATTCACACATCCCACAGATCAAAATAGTATTCCATAAGTTTTCAGACTAATGTTTTACCAGGTGCAAATGGTACTGCACGGGTTGTCTACTGGTGCCTGACCACAAAAGGCCTTACATAACCACAATAAGTGAAGCACAGCGAGCCCTTAGGTGTACAAATACACCAACATCTGCATTTTTATAAACATGTAATGTATTTGAAGTCAGTCGTCTTTGTAGCACAAAGCAGAAGATAGAGTTTCACAAATAAAATAGCAATGTCTCTACTGTCACAGACAGGAAGAGTACAGACAGCCCTGAGATAGTGCTGCAAAGGGATAAGATGTGACACAGAATGATTTACAGCATTGGCCACCCCCCAGTGAGAAAAAAAATAGTCATGTATGCCTTGTCATAACGATAGTAACATTTTCATTAAAGCAATATGCCATGGCCCATGAACCCACATGCTACTGTACCAGGAAAACAGCACAGTGAGCCAATGCTGAACTGAATCCATGTTTGCAGGAGGAACACAGCTTTATATGGTCAAGGTAAAATACGGTGTAGCACCGTTGATGAAGCTGGTAACGGTTAAAAATCACCACCATCATTCTGGAAGATGAGAAACGCGGCTACAGAGTGGTAGAGGGCAGTTTCTTGACACGGCGTTGTGCAAGGATGGAGGATTTGATCGGTTGTAGTTGAGGGACTGGCTTAGAGCTGTTTAAGGCAGAATATGTTGCAGCCATAGCTCCCTAGAAAGTAAAAGCAGATGTAAGTACTAAAAATCAGTGTAGAACCAGTTTAAGCATTTATGAGCTTTTAAATTATGTTCCATATTCTGGGTATTTCTAGTAAAGGATCATTGTTTTCAGCAACTATTGCCCTTTTGGACCAGTTTCTCAAAAACTTGGTTTGAGTACTGACAGACAAACTTTCCTAAACAAAGACAACACGAGCAGGGCAAGAGGGAGCAAACAAAATGATCAAAAATCATTAGCAAATACCTAGCACTCAGGCATAAAAAGTTACTTAATATATAAACGTTAACACTTTTGCAACATGGCGGCTAACAACCTTAAATGAGTTGTATCAACTTCATAGACTGTAAATGAGAGTGCTAGAGATGCCCAAATACTGTGCTCTGCGATTTATGGCACTCCCATTGTATTGAATGGAGAGGCAGGAAGCATGCTTTACATGCTTGACACTTCTTCAATTATTGTATTTTTCTGAATATAAGACACACTTTTTAGCAAAGTCTTGCTAAAAAATGGCTACATCTCAGGTTGTGGTCTCGGGTGGCGTTTACAAATGCAGCACAAGCACCTGGGGGCATAAGGAGCTGGGAGGAACTGCAGGAGAAGGGAAGGCTGCTTATATTGAGGGGATGAGGAGAACTGTGCAGGTGATGGAGAGGCTGCCAAAACAGAGTGGATGAGGGGTTGGGTGGAGCTGCAGGGAAAAAAAAAATGGCAGGTTATACTGAGGGGATATTTTACAAATTTGTCCAAATCAGCTTTCAAATGCACCAAAGGTTTGGTGTGTTTTGGGGGGTGGAGAGGGGGAGGGGTAAAGTATTAGCTTTCTACAGCCTTATCTCCAAGGAGAATGAGGACGGAATCAATCCAAGTCTCTCATTAAATAATGAGAAAGAATGACATAGCAGCACAGATGGTGCAATAGGTTCATTTTGCGTAAGTGTTTCCAAAATGTGAAAAGGCTCCACAGAGGAGAAATGGCAAAGATGGCCATGGTTAAGCTCCAGTAATACCTCCATGAAGAGAGAAGACCAAAAGGAAAGGGATGGTGTTTAAAGGGTCAAGAAAGAGAACATGAAGAAGGTACATTGAGGGTCAGACAACTTAAGTAGCTCGAGTTAAGTGGGTGATTGCATCTTTTATGCAGCAGCTGAAATCATTGCCAAAGCACATTGATCTACGTAAAAAGATCACGCTTTACCGACACATGTAAAGTGTATGAGAAGGAACAATGCGGTCTTCTCCATACATCTGCATGTGAAAATATTCAATTAGTAGGGATGAGGAATGAGCTTTGATAGAAATTTACAATCCCGATCACCAGCTGGATGATCAACCTGTGTGAATGGGACCTTAGATTTGCAGTTCTTTTAAATGTTTATTGTTAAATATTTATAAAGAGTCTTTGCTTATATCTGCTTTCCAAGTAGTTTCTTAAACATGTTTTACATAATATTCTAAACATCAATAATTTAATCAAGCATATAAATAGGCTAAACCAGTAATAAGCTTCACCTTCACCAACTGTGCATCCTGTCTATTTAGCTGACTCTGAGGTAGCAGGTCCCGTTTTGTGATCCATTCATGTTGTAGAACTTGACGTGCAGTCAGCCGGCGATGGGGGTCCACATGCAACATGCGAGATACCAAGTCCTGGAAAACAGCCAAATTTATAACAATCACAATTCACATGTGTATGTACAGTGAACGGATTATCAGTATTAAAATAAAAATGGGTATTTTGCTAAAACAAGCAGATAAGAAGTACAGTATACAATAAATGGTTACTCTGACAATACCTTTGTGATGCTTATGTCTTTGGACTCTGTTTGCCTTATAAAGCATTAGCCTGATATAACGTGTCACAGAAAGCCAATTTAGAAGACGTTTGAACAATTAGAAGCCCACAATACCGATCTTTATCAGTTACCCATGCCCAAGGCTACGGCACACATAGCAATAAAACCTTCTTATAAAGTCCATGGACAGCCACTGTAAAAACACCATACAGCTGATATTGTAGCATTTATAGTTTGTGCAATTGAAGGGTTAAATACCTTTGCAGATTCAGATACAGTGTTCCAATTTCCTCCTCTTAGGGTAAACTTTCCACTTCCAATCCGTGCCAATATTTCCTCCGGTGTGTCTTCTGGGCCATTAGCAAATGGAGTATATCTTTAAGAACAAAAATGGAAAATAACCGAAGATTCTTACTACTGAACATACTGTACAGTATTACTTATTAGCCATTTTTTATAAGAGATCATGTTAGAGCCAAGCAATTAGCTCTGTGCTGAAAACTAGCAGCAAAATACTAGTTATAAAATCTGTTATTTCCCCCAATGTCCTCCACAACCAGTACCTCCATCCTGTACACAATTGTAACTGTAAATTCGGACTAGAACATCAGATGGCCAAATATTGGGCTCTATAGTATATTCGGTATGCTGCTAGGATACAAGTTATAGAAACGAAAATACATACAATAGAAATGAGGGCCCTTGCACTCTATCATCAACTAACAAGGTCATTGTTTTTTCTGGTCAGACTGCTGTATACATATATTCTTCCAATTTTTCCAATAATATATCTTGTTTTCAGCTTAGTGACCAGACCCCATTTTCCCATGTGTCACGATAATTGGTTATAACTTTGGAACGCTTTAACATATCCGGGTGATTTGGAGACTGTTTTCTAGAGACACATTGTACTTCATGTTAGTTGTAAAATTTAAGTGATAAGTTTTGCGTTTCGTTATGATAAAAAAAATTGAAAATGAAGAATTTTTCCAAACTTTTGCCAAATTTTCTAAGTATGAAATGCTTGATAACTAAAATTTCTGGAATGTCTGCTTTATGTTGGAATGCTATTTTATGGGTCCTCTCCTTTTTCTCGGATGTTATGAGGCTTAGAACTTTAGGTGCATTTTTTCTAATTTACATGAAAATGCCCAAATTCACATTTTGAGGGACAACTCGGCTTTCAAGTGACTTTGGAAAGGCCTAAATAATAGTAAAACCCCATAAATGACCTCACTATAGAAACTACACCCCTCAACATATGCAAAACAACTTCTATTAACCCTTTAAGTGTTTCACATGGGTTTATACAAAATGGACCTGCGATTCAGAAACTTTTGAATTTTTGGGAAAATACATTCATTTAGGCCAAAAAAATTACACTTTCATATTTAATTAAATGATGAAATGCTCTGCAAAGCTTGATGCCCAATTTCTCCCAAGTGTTCTAATACCCCATATATGGTAGTAACCTGCTGTATGGGCGTAAGGCCGGATATAAAATGGAAGCAGCGCCATCTAGATCAGATTTGTATTGTTACATTGTACAGACTATAACATTTTTTATTTTTTTGGTAATGCAAAAGTGTGAGGGCTTATTATTTTCTAGGGTGAGATACAGTGTATATATGATTCATTTTGGGGGTCTATAGCTTATTCATGAGATTTCATTAACTATTTCAAGGGGGATACATACAAAATCATCAATTTTTATATTGGATTTATAGCACCTTTTTTTCCCCACTCATCGTAACGTAAAATTGAAATTTTATCTTTATTCTCTGGTTCACTACGATTACGGTGAAACCTCATTTATATAGTTTTTTATCTTTGCTCAATTTTACTGAGCAAAACCAATATTAGTACCGTATTTTTCGGACTATAAGGCGCACCAGATTATAGGGCCATCAAATGCCTGCCAAAACATCTAGGTTCATACTCAAAACAACAATACAACAGCTAACAGTACTAGCGGTAACAGAGGTCAATTAAGACCTAATCATAAAAGTTACCCCACTATGCCAGAGTGGTCAGAGGTGGCCCTCACAAATATTAAATGAATACCAAAAACAAAACCTACACAAAGAGGGAAATCCATACCAATGATAGTATTAAAAAATAGAAAAACTTTATTGATAACAAATTAATTCTTTAAAATGTACTAAAAATTCCAGGAGAGACAATGCATGAACCCAGGTAAGGCTACACAGGAGATATATATACACAGAGTAGAGCTCCTAATAGCAGTAATGTGTACTGCGCTTCATAGTAGACTCATGCCCTGACACAGTAGTTATACAAGTACTACAAATAAACATACATATAATTAAAATGATGTCAGACCCAAACAAGGATAAATACCTGTGAAAGGGAGATCTTGTGGACCACAAAACCAGGTGTTCAGCCCCCGACACGCGTTTCAACCCGCTGGTCTTTCACAATTTGTTATCAATAAATTTTTTCTATTTTTTAAGACTATCATTGGTATGGATTTCCCTCTTTGTGTAGGTTTTGTTTTTGGTATTCATATACAAAGCGCACCGGATTATAAGGATGAATGACCAGCAGGTGGCAGACCTGTGCACAGTTCAAGGAAGCTGTTGCCTTTAAGTACAGGCGGTCCCCTACTTAAGAACACTCGACTTACATACGACCCCTAGTTACAAACGGACCTCTGGATATTGGTAATTTATTGTAGCCTAGGACTAAAGTACAATCAACAGCTGTAACAGTTATCACAGGTATGTCTGTAATGAAGCTTTATTGGTAATCCGGTTCTTATGATAACCCAACATTTTTAAAATCCAGTTGTCACAGAAACCAAAAAAGTTCTGGCTGGGATTACAATGATAAAATATACAGTTCCGACTTACATACAAACTCAACTTAGAACAAACCTACACACCCTATCTTGTATGTAACCCGGGGACTGCCTGTATACAAGTGCACTGGACTATAAGGCGCACCTTTGATTTCTGAGAAAATGAAAGGATTTTTTGTGTGACTTATAGTCTGAAAAATACAGTAAAAAATTTGATTTTCTCCATCGAAAAATTTTCAGAGGTATAACTTCTGTATTTTTCTGTTGACAGTTCTGGTTGAGGGTTTATTTTTTTGCAAAGAGTTGTTCTTTTCAGTTGTATCATATTAGGGCCTGTAACTTTTTTTTGATCACCTTTCAGAAAAATTTTTTGTGAAGGTATTTGATGAAAAATTGTATACTGCTGGACGTTGTTCGTGGGGTTTTTTTTTTACGTTGTTCACTGAGCAGGTTCAATATCGATTTAGATTTATTGTACAGATTAATAGGGACACAGCGATACCAAATTTGTACTTTTTTGTTTTATAGACTTTATTTGGATTTTATATGTATCTGGGGTGATTAAGAGATTTTTATTTGTTTAATTTTTCTAAAATGATTTTTTACCGACTTGGGCTTGAACAAGCGTTCATCCGATCACTTGTTCAAGCCCTTACACTGCAATACACTTGTATTGCAGTATACAAAGTAAGTAACTGAGCATGCAGACGTATTGCTCAGTTAGTTACATCCGAGTCCTGACAGAAGGTGGAACCCAGCATGAGGAGAAGCCAGCAGCCTCGGGGCACACGCCAGACTCCGGGGCTGCAGCAGGATGGATCGGATCCCCCGGTAAGCTTAGATTTTCAGATCCCAGGTGTAAGTGCCGGGTCTGGGCTATGATGACACTGCCTAGCCCTGGTACCAGCAGGACCCCGATGTCCTGCAATCTTCTTCTGACGCACCGATTTAAAAAGGTGGCACGTCAGAAGTACCCTTAATGGCTGCCATAACATCACGATACGGCGGTCATCAAGTAGTTAAAGAGATTGTTTCAGTAATAATATTTACCCCTTTATCTATGTGTGCCAGCATGATCCTGAAGACTAAATAGATTGTCCAAATCAGTAACGGGCTGCTAATTTGGAAAATCTATTTCATCCTAATCTATTTAGGTCCTTCAAGGTCATGCCATGGCAACCATAGAAAGGGTAAATATAATTACTGAACAATCTCTTTAACTCTGATGACCGCGTATCGTGATGTTATGGCAGCCATTAGGGTATTCTGATGGCCCCTTTTTAAATCGGTGCGTCAGAAGAAGATTGCAGGACATCGGGGTCCTGCTGGTACCAGGCGAGGCAGTGTCATCATAGCCCAGACCCGGCACTTACACCTGGGATCTGAAAATCTAAGCTTACACCGGGGATCCGATCCTCGCTGCAGCCCGGAGTCTGGCGTGTGCCCCGAGGCTGCTGGCTTCTTCCTCCTGCTGGTTTCCACCTTCTGTCAGGACTCGGATGTAACAACTGAGCAATACGTCTGCATGCTCGTTCTTACTTTGTATACGCATAACAGGTATTGCAGTGTAAGGGCTTGAACAAGTGATCGGATGAACGCTTGTTCAAGCCCAAGTCGGTAAAAAATCATTTTAGAAAAATTAAACAAATAAACAAATCTCTTAATCACCCCAGATACTATAAAACCAAATAAAGTCTATAAAACACAAAAAGTACAAATTTGGTATCGCTGTGTCCCATTAATCTGTACATAATCTAAATCGATATTGAACCTGCATACACGAAAAAAACAACCAAAAAAACCCCACAAAAAACGTCCAGCAGTATACAATTTTTCATCAACCTCTCCAAAAAAATTTTCTGAAAGGTGTCAAAAAAAGTTACAGGCCTCAATATGATACAACGTGAAAAGAAACAACTCTTTTTGCAAAAAATAAACCCTCAACCAGAACTGTCAACAGTAAAATAAGAAGTTATACCTCTGAAAATTTTTCGATGGAGAAAATTTAATTTTTTACCGTAGTTTTTCAACTATAAGTCACACAAAAATCCTTTCATTTTCTCAGAATCATAAAGCTGCGCCTTATAGTCCAGTGCACTTGTATACAGCAGTCCCCGGTTACATACAAGATAGGGTGTGTAGGTTTGTTCTTAAGTGAGTTGTATGAAGGTCGGAACTGTGTTTTATCATTGTAATCCCAGCCAGAACTTTTTTGTTTGGTTACAACTGATTTAAAATGTTGTTATCATAAGACCCGGGATTACCAATAAACTTCATTACAGACGACTGTGATAACTGTTACAGCTGTTTATTGTAGCCTAGGACTAAAGTCAAATAATTACCAATATCCAGAGGTCCGTTTGTAACTAGGGGTCGTTGTAAGTCAGTGTTCTAAGTAGGGGACCGCCTACTTAAGGCAACAGCTTCCTTGAACTGTGCACAGGTCTGCCCCTGCTGGTCTTCATCCTTATAATCCGTGCTGCTTTGTTATGAATACCAAAAAAACAACCTACACAAAGAGGAAATCCATACCAATGATAGTCTTAAAATAGAAAAAATTTATTGAATACAAATTGTGAAAGACCAGCGGGTTGAAACGCGGTCGGGGCTGAACACCTGGTTTTGTGGGCCACAAGATCTCCCTTTCAACGGTATTTATCCTTGTTTGGGTCGACATCATTTTATTATATGTATGTTTATTTGTAGTACTTGTATCAACTACTGTGTCAGGCATGAGTCTACTATGAAGCGCAGTACACATTACTGCTATAGGAGCTCTAACTCTGTGTATATATATCTCCTGTGTAGCCTTACCTGGGTTCATTGCCATTGTCTCCCGGAATTTTTAGTACATTTTAAAAGATTAAGTTTGTTATCATAAAAGTTTTTCTATTTTTAATACTATCATTGGTATGGATTTCCCTCTTTGTGTAGGTTTTGTTTTTGTATTCATTTAATATTTGTGAGGGCCACCGTTACCACTCTGGCCTGTGGGGTAACTTTATGATTAGGTCTTAATTGACCTGTCTGTTACCCGCTAGACTGTTAGCTTTTTTGTTGTTTTGATTAAACCTGATGTTTGGCGCATTTATGGCTCTATAATCGGTGCGCCATTAAGTAATACCGGGTTATAGCTCAACTCTGCTAAACGTAACTACTTGTATGTTCGGGAGTAACTCTAGAATCTTATTCCAGGTTCATTTGATGACCTGAAATAATTGGTCGCGCTCCTGAATGAGGATAAAATAAGAAGTACAATCTCTAAAGAGTCATGCCTCCAGTCAAATTTTGCTATCAATTGACGCAAGATAAAAACTATAATAATGAGGTTTCACCGTTAATCGTAGTGAACCAGAGAATAAAGATTAATTTCAATTTTAGTTTACGATGAGTGGGGAAAAAAAAGGTGCCTATAAATTCCAATAAAAATTGATGATTTTTGATACCTGCCTATCCCCACACTGAAATAGTTAATGATAATTCATGAATAAGCTATAAGACCCCCACAATGAACATTATAACTGTAATTCACACGCCAGAAACTAATAAGCCCTCACAACTTTTCATTACCAACAAAATAAAAAATTGTTAGTAGTCTGGGTACCATGTAAACCAATACAAATCTTATCAGATGCGTCTGTCTTCCATTTTATACCGGCCTACGCCTAACAGGTTACTACCATATATGGGTATTAGACACTTGGAGAATATGGGCATCAAGCTTTGCGAAGCATTTCATTCATATTTAATTAATATGTAAAGGTGTTTTTTTGGCCTAAATAATGAATGTCATTTTCCTACAAAAATCAAAAGTTTTTGAATACGCAGGTTCCTTTTTGTATAGACGCATGTGAAACATTAAAGGGTTAAATAGAAGTTGTTTGCATATGTAGGGGGTGTATTTAGTTTTATAGTGGTGTAATTTATGGGGGTTTTACTATTATTTAGGCTTTCAAAGTCACTTGAAAGCCCGAGTTGTCCTCAAAATGTTGAAGTTGGGCATTTCATGTAAATAGAAAAATGCACATAAAGTTCTAAGCTCATAACATTCGAGAAAAGGAGAGACCTACCAAAAGCCATCCAACATAACAGCAGACATTCCAGAATTTAGTTATCAAGGCATTTCATACTTAGAAATTTGGCAAAGTTTGGAAAAATTCTTCATTTTCAATTTTTTTTATAATAATGAAACGCAAAACTTATCACTAAATTTTAACAAACACTAACATGAGTACAATGTGGTCTCTAGAAAAAACATCTCCAATTCACCCGGTATTGTTAAAAGCGTTCACAAAGTTTAACCAATTAATCCGGACACGAATCGGGGATTGAAATGGGTTGGTCACTAAGACTTGAAAACAAATATATTATGGAAAATTGAGAATATATATACAGGCAGTCTGACCAGAAAACAATGACCTTGCTAGTGATGATAGAGTGCAAAGGCCCTATTCTATGTATGTATTTTCGTTTCTATAACTTGTATCTAGAAAACATACCGAAATCTATAGAGCCAATATTTGGCATCTGATTTCTCTTCGTCACGAAATTTACAGTTACAATTGTACAAGGATGAGGTACTGGTTGTGGCAGGACATTGGGGGGAATAAAAGTTTATATAAGTAGTTTTTTTGTGAGTTTTCAGTCAACAGAGCTAATTGCTTGGCTCTACAACATGATAAAAAAGAGGAGTAATACTGTACAGATGTTCATTAGTAAGATTCTAACTTCTGGTTATTTTCCATTTTTGTTCTTAACGATTTACTCCTTTGCTATGCGCCAGAAGAAACAGAGGAAATATTGGCACGGAATTGGAAAACGTGGAAAGATTTACCCATTAAGGGGGAAATGGGAACACTGTAATCTGAATACTGCAAAGGTACTTTAAAAACCCTAATTCAATGCCAAACTATAATGCTACAATTCAGCTGTATCGTTTTTTTAAGTGGCTGTCCATGGACTTTAAGAAGGTTTATTATGTGCTATGTGTTGCCGGTAGCTTGGGCAGGGTAAACTGATAAAGATCGGATTGTGGGCTTCAATTTTCAAATACTTCTTCTATAATTGGCTTTCTGTGACACGTATATCAGGCTAATCAATGCTATTATAAAAGGCAAACACAGAGTCCAAAGACATAACAATCACAAGGTTGTCAGAGTAACCATTATTGTATACTGTACTTCTTATCGGCTTGTTGTAGAAAATAACCCATTTTTTGATTTTAATACTGAAATCCGTTCACTGTAAATACACATGTGAATTGTGATTGTTATAAATTGGTGTTTTCCAGGGATTGGTATCATCGCATGTTGACTGTGGACCCCATCGCCGTCTGACTGCACGTCAAGTTCTAACACATAATGGATCACAAAACGGGACCTGCTACCCCTCAAGTCAGCTAAATAGCAGGATGCACAGTGTGTGAAGGTGAAGCCTTATATACTTGTTTAGCCTATTTATATGCTTGATTAAATTATTGTGTTTAGAATTTTATGTAAAACAGTAGTTTAAGAAACTACTTGGAAAGCATATATAAGCAATAACTCTTAAATATTAAACAATAAACATTTAAAGAACTGCCAATTCTAAGGTCCCTATTCCACAGTTGATATCCAGCTGGTGATCGCGGATTGTAAATTTCGTATCAATAGCTCATTCCCTCATCCTACTAATTGAATATTTTTTTCAACATTCAGATGTATGGAAAAGAGCGTCATGGTTTCCTCTCTACACTTTACCGGGGCTTGCAATGATTTGCTGCATGAATACAAGGAGGCAATCACCCATGACCCCCAATGTACCTTCTTCATTTTTCTATTTCTTGACCCTTTTAAACACCATCCCTTTCCTTTTTGTGGTCTTCTCTTAGTGGAGGTATTACTTTGGAGCTTAACCATGGCCATCTTTGCCATTTCTCCCTCTTGGAGCCTTTTCACATTTTGGAAACACGTACGCAAAATGACCTATTGCACCATCTGTGCCTGCATGGTCATTCTTCTCATTATTTAATAGAGACTTGGTTGATTCCTCCTCATTCTCCTTGGAGATAAGGCTTTGTAGAAAGCTAATACTTTCCCCTCCCCCTCTCCACCCACCAACACACCAAACTTTGGTGGCATTTTGAAGAGCTAGATTTGGACAAATTTGTAAAATATCCCCTCAGTATAACTGGCCATTTTTTTTTCCCTGGCGGCTCCACCACGACCCATATCCACTCTGTTTTGGCAAGCCTCTCCATCACCCCACTGCACAGTTCTCCTATCCCTCATATATAGCAGTCCTCCCTTCTCCTGCAGTTCCTCCCAGCTCCTTCTGCCCCCAGTGCTGTGCTGCATTGTAACGCCCCCCGACACACAACCTGGATGTTGCCATTTTTTAGAGACTTTGGCTAAAAAGTGTGTCTTATATTCAGAAAAAGAATTCAAATGTCCAAATCAGTAACGGGCTGCTAATTTGGAAAATCTATTTCATCCTATGGTGGCAACCAGTTAGTAAAAACATGGATGTATTTTGAGGTATACCTTTTAAAACACAATGCCATTGTGTTTCAAAATACAGTTAATGCTTGTGTTCAGTAAATAGTGACATGTTGCTACTTACACAACACAAGCATTTAGGTCCAAACATGTCTACATTCAGACATCAGGGAGGAGTCTGCATTCAGGAACAGATTCTCCAGATGCACCTACAATATAATTCAATCTTGAGACTTCGGCCAGTTCCTATTTTGGCCTCCCACCTCCCCCTCATATTGTGGGCCCCCTATCATACCACCCCCCACATCTTCCTCTATGCTGTGATGCCAGCAGATGTGATGACATAATCACACTGCACCTTCCAGCATCACAGCTACAGCAGTTGAACAATGATTATGTAGAGAGATAATAGCTCTCTGTACCATCCTGTTGTTCAACTCTGTCTGTGCCCTCAATATATAACATATAAGGGTTAATGGAGACAGGTTATAAATATATCTGTAAACACCCTTATTGCATTGTTGCCGCAAGTTCTTGCCAAGTCCTTTTGGCTTACTGCGCATTGCCAGAACCATTTCTTACCCAGCTAGCATTGTGTAGAGGAGAATTCCCAGACTCCAGATGTCACACCCTTCGTCATATCCTTGCCTCTTCAACACCTACAAAAGTATTACAGTTATTGTATACCGATTATGACTCCTCTTTACAGTTGTCCTTTCTGTGCTCATTATTCAAGGGCCTCATTACCTCTGGGGCCACAAAATTGGCTGTGTAACATGGAGTCATTAGTAATCCATTTTCTGCACGCAGTTGTTTAGCAAAACCAAAATCACAAATCCTTATGGATTCTGGGTTTCCAGACTCGTCAACATACAGGATATTGCTTGGTTTCAGATCTCTATGAACAACCTAGAATGGAGAACAATTTGGTAGAAAATGGTGCACAAGATCTGTTTAAACATCCTGTGCATGCAATATTCTCACCCCTTGTGAGTGAAGATATTCTACAGTCTTGCAGATTGTCTGTAGAACAGCACAGGCCTCTCTTTCGGAAAAAAACTTCTGACGTAAAATTCTGTCAAGCAGTTCTCCACCTCTCATAAGCTCGGTTATCAGGTGAACACCATTTCCCTCTTCATATACCTGTGTTGAATTGTGCAGAGAAATAACCATCAATACTTGTTTTTGAGAACGGTTACTATTAACATTCACTTCATCTGCTGTGACAGCAAAAAGACATGGATGATATGAGTGCATGGTGTAAAGGTTTTAATATAAACAATACAGAAAATGTTATATTTTCAATTATCCTTCTGTAACTTTGTTTCTTTTTTGGAAAGCACGTTAGTATCAAAGTTACTAATGTCTGATAGGGTGGACATGTGGTTGCTGTCACAGAAATCCCAGAATATGACCTGTGTATAAATGATGTTAGTACTCACATCCTTTAGCGTAATTACGTTGGGATGTTGACCATATCTGCGTAAAATCTCTATTTCCTCTGATGGGTCCCTTTTGGTTTTATCTATTATCTGCAAATAAATATATGAATAGGATTAAGGTCTTGCAGGGTTACTGTTCATTGCTCTATTAAACCCTTGAAGCTCACCCCATGTAAATTAATGTTGTAAATTGCAGGTCCTCTGCCTGCAGCCAGTTAATATACGTGGAGTGATTGCATCGCTGACAGCACTCCTCCGTGCTGATTCAGTGATCAGTGCTGGCTGCTATCAGCAGCTCAAGAACTGAGGGAAGGCATCTCATTGGAAACATGTTAGATTCTAAAAATTGGCCCCGAGCACGAAGGTGAAAACTGGTTTTGGAGTCAAAGGGTTAAAATGTGTCTTAAAATAAGCCTCTACTGCATACGATTCACTGAAAAGTTTAGACGAGAGAACAAAGCTTTTATTGTATCGACTAAAATATAAAAAAAAAAAAAAAAGGAGTTTGCTCTTAAAAGACAGTTCTCAAATTTCAATCCCCTCTTGTTTACACACGATAAAGATGTGAGATGACAATGTGCTTAGATTATGAGGGTACAGTTTTATATACACTGCCATTTAGCTTCTGAATTCACTAGTATCTGCCACATAGAGATGAGACAGATCAGAGTATGAGATGCATATAACACACAATGAAATTCTCAGCTCTGCTATATCATAACCATAACATACACTGTCAGCTCTAATGTGCCTCCCTTCTCTGGATAAAGACCTCATCTCCATGTAGCTTGTAGATTTTCTCTCCTCACGCTGTTGTTTGCACCCAGTAAGGCTATATTCACACTGTCGTATAGGGGAACGTATACACGGCCGACGTATACACGGCCGACGTATACACGGCCCATATACGTCCCCCATAGACGGCAATGGGCGCACGGCGCCCTACGGGAGCGGTACGGTGCAGCACACGTGCGGTACTGTACCGCTCCGTGCCCCGGAAAAAGATAGGACATGTCCTATCTTTCGCCGTAGTACGGCGCCGTGCGCCATAACTTCCTATGGAGAGGGGCGGGGGTGGGCTGCGCTCACCTCCTCCTCCTCTCCCCGTGCACTGCCGTTGCCCGCTACGGTACGGTACGGGCAACGGCAGTGTGAATGTAGCCCAAGTCTGTCTGTGTGTGCTTGTCTTGGAATGCAAGGGAGGCAGAGGAGCTCACTGCAGTGTCGGACAGGAGAACACTTCTACAAAATTGTGTACACCATGACTGATAGAGACAGGTTGGAATCATATCTGTGAAATGCTGTATTTTTGTTCATAACAATGATTTAGAGAATGTGTTATTTTGTTATCCTGAGTATATTCAAGGATCTTGTCTTTACTGCTGTACTAACTTATATTAAAATTATTTAGATCTGAACCTGGTTGGACTCCAAGGCTAGTTGCTCTAAAAACTAAACCTCCTCTGATAGAAAACTGTTGAATTGCAATCAATCTATTCTCAATAGAATTTTATGATGGTCTATTGTGTCTTGATACAATAGTTTATTAAACATTGTGCTGCTCAGGAAACGCTGAGATATTTAAGCTGAAAGTTCCTCTCATCTCAGGACCATGTGCAGCAATTGTACCAATCACCCTTCGTGATGCAATGGTGGTAGAGTGTAACAGCAGAGAGAACCGACCATCAATTGAGTAAACACGCAAGCAGCCGATAGTCATTGGCTAGGAATATAAGAAATCCCAAACATTCCACAGGTATGGGCTGCCGGAGGAAAGGAAAATAGGGGAGAAGAACAACTGCACTGAAAATCAGCTGTTTAGTAAATGGACCAATGTCCCATGGTACACAGGGTATCAGGAGTTCCTAATGGAGGAGTTCCTAAGGAGGAAACACTACAAAACTATGCCCAACATGATACCCTCTAAAAAAGGACATAGTGGGGAGTAGGCAAAACACAAGAAAGAAACAATTGCACGCTTGGGTAGCCTAAAAGACCAGTATCCCACATGTGGGATGTGGGCCGTCAACTCTGTCAATGATGGATCGTTCTTGTAATTATACATGGACAAATGTCTAAGTAAGAGGCAGGGTGCTATCCAGACATCCATAATGATCTAAACATAGTTAAACTGGGAGAGATTTATCAGAAGTGTTTGAGAGTAGAACAGATATAGTTGCCCATGGCAACCAATCAAGTTCATATTTCATTTTAGAAACAGCTGTGATTGGTTGCCATGGACAACAAGAACAGTTTTGTTTTTGGAGATTTCTGATAAAATTGTCATTACAATTAACAAAACACATTTTATAGTTTATTACACAGATCAACCTAAACATTCATTGTGCTTCCTTACTACTGCATACCAGACACAGGGAAGACTGTTTTAAAGCTGTAGACAACCTGTTTAAGGCATGTCAAAATACTGTATCATTTTAATGTAGGGGTTGGATGGGTGGTGTTGGCCAATACAACGGTGCAAATTTGTGCTCTGGATGATTATATTAGAATGGTCATCGTGTATGAATTCTGGTTAATATACACGATAATATTTGGTTATATTGAGCATACAAAAGCTATAAAATACAGAAGTAGATTATTCCTTAGGAAAATTGATTGATGTAATGGTGACCTGTTTCATCCAGCCCCCCTGCTTCCTCAGCAGATCCTGCTCACTGCCGGGGACAGGTTGACAGTGTAATAGTCTATAAGAACTGTTTGCAGAGGGGCTATAGTGTAGTTCCCCATGCTCATTAGCATAATTTTTAAAGATTATTTTAGAAGTAAAGAGGCCATGGATAACAAATATAAGAGGATTACCACCATCATAGTGCCGGGCCCGAGTGGGAGTCCCTGGTTTATCATGATTTATTTTTATGGTAGATTTTTTATGGGAACATTGTTTTCATTATTGGAAACCTATATAAATAGTCAGTGGTAAAAAGTCATATTTATCCTTTTTCCATATTTAACATTGAATTCCATTTCCAATAGTAAACTTATGGGAAAGATATTTTGGATCAGAAAATTTGCATGTAGGCTGTAAAATCAGCAATATAAAATACATCTGCTTTTTCTGTTTTTATTCTTCAGAACATTTTTATAGTTATTTTTGGTCAGGTTTTCCTTGTACACACAAGTACACAAGTAGTAATACATAAAAACCAAACAGTGCAATGCAAACATAAATGTGCCTGTTGTAGCTTACCTTCACAGCATATTCCATATTTGTTCCCTTGTGAACACAGCGTTTGCACACAGAGTAGGAGCCAACCCCAATAGTCTCCCGCATTGTGTATACATCACTGAATACAGCATTTTTAGTATAAATCTATAAGAAATCAAAAGATCACAGAATGAAAGCAAATTAAACGATGTGAAAAAATGCAAAACTTAAATAGAATTTTTTGCCATTTTCTGATGATCTTACCATGTCCATACTTTGGTGTACAGAGCTGGGGGGGTGTCATTTTTTGCTAATTGAGCCGACATTTTCATTGCTACCATTTTGAGGACTGTGTGACATTTTGATCATTGTTTATTACATTTTTTTAGGTCATGTAAAAAGGTGTAAAAGTCGCGTTTCGGACATTTTCTGTTCCGGAGGTCACCGCCAGATGTAACCGGTTTTATATTTTGATAGATCGGGCATTTTGGGAGGCGGCGATACCTAATATGTCTGTGATTTTTACTATTTATTATATTTTATATCAGTTCTATGGAAAGGGGGGGCAATTTGAACTTTTAATATTTTATAAATTTTTTACATTTTTAAACTTTTTTTCCCCACTATTCTGTAAGACCATCTAGGGTACAATAACCCTAGATAACCGATCCGATCTCCTACCTATACTGCACATAAACTGTATTGCAGTATATGGCATTTTTGCACAGTATACATTGCAACGAGCCACTGGCTCATTGTAACAAATACTCAAAAACCATGCAGCCTCGGGTCAAACAAAGACTACCATGGCAACCGATTGCCGACCCCCGATGACGTTCCGGGAAACGGCGATCGATGGTAAGTGCCGCCGGTGACTTTGCCGGCGGCAAACAACAGGTTAACACCGGCGATCGGTGCAAGCACCGACCGCGGGTGTTAGTGATGGGTCTTTGCTGCAATATGCAGCAAAGCCCATCTCTGTATGAAGAGGGCTCAGCCCGTGAGCCCTCTTCATACACCCTTCATAGCTCAGTGGCGGATATATCTGTCACGGAGCGTGAAGGGGTTAATCAAGACTGTGCGCACACTGCACATCAGTGAGGCAAACGGCAATAATGTGGGCCGCTGTGTGTGGTTTGTGGGGGGTGGAAGAGTCACCTTTGGTAATGAAAGTCCTGAAGAAGATGCTTTTCCATCTGCCTCATTACATGAAGGAGCCACAAAACTAAAGCCACGAAACAGTTGGTGAGCTCCTGCGCTTGGAGGAATTCCAGGGGAATCTGGTCAAGAAACAAAGCCAATATTGCTACTTGTTAGATCTCTCTATAGTCATACAGGTAACTTCTATTTCCAGGGAATATGTGAAAGAGTCTGTGAAAAATGCAACAGTGAACCAACAGGTTGTACCCGTCACATGTTACAATTTGTTTAGTCCAATTGTTTACAGTGGCTGTGGACAGTAATTTGTAGAAGTTCTTTCATGATCAGCAGTTAGGTTTCACAGATGCATGGTTCACTAGCAACAGCAATGTTTGCTAATATTGCAGACATAATACAAAATGTTTCAAGAAACAATGTAAGAGTTAAACATACTATATGTTTCTACCCCTTATTACACTTGACAAAATCTACTTCTGTATTTTAACTAGAGAAAAAATATCACCTCTTGGAGTGCGTGATGTGAATTCTGTGTCAAAGTAGTAGGTGTCATCTGGCTGTGTAACTGCTGGTTTGAAAGGAGGGCTAATCTCTCGACGGAACAGCTTCTGTATGTAGAAAATGAGGAAAATGAGTTACGAAGATGCAAATGATGCACAATTTAGTAAGGCTCAATTCTGGTGAGGGTTATGCTCACATAAATAAAAATATTTGAATCAGGATATATACCATATATGTGGAGATAAAAGACTTATTGGGTATACAGCAGAACAGTTGATAATTTATTTTACAGAAATTAATGCACACCTGCACAAAAAAAGACAGACCGTGCTTGTGTCCACAGAGGTGTACTCTTCCACTGCTGAACCTTGTCAGAATTACGAGACTTAAAAACTTGTTTCAACAACCACTCCCATAAAATACCAAGTGACTTTACAATCAGATGTAACTCTCCCCTTTCATCTCTCACCACGTGAGAGTTTTAGAAAGAAAAGAAATATGCAGGAGGGAACCAAGCGGTGCTGTGATATAGGAAAACACAGCTTAGGGAGGGACAAAGAGGATAGAACCCTGCGACCAAAGGTTAGATCCTGAGATCCTCCCACGTCTAACAGATAGTGATGAAAGAAAGTGTGGGGAGAGGACCATGTAGCTGCTCTACAGATCTGTTCTACTGATAGCTCTCTAAACTTTGCCCAAGGAGTAGCTACGGCTCTGGTGGAATGAGCTCTAAGGTTTTGGGGAACCGCTAAGCAGAACAGTTGATAATTTATTTTACAGAAATTAATGCACACCTGCACAAAAAAGACCATGCTTGTGTCCACAGAGGTGTACTCTTCCACTGCTGAACCTTGTCAGAATTCCGAGACTTAAAAACTTGTTTCAACAACCACTCCCATAAAATACCAAGTGACTTTACAATCAGATGTAACTCTCCCCTTTCATCTCTCACCACGTGAGAGTTTTAGAAAGAAAAGAAATATGCAGGAGGGAACCAAGCGGTGCTGTGATATAGGAAAACACAGCTTAGGGAGGGACAAAGAGGATAGAACCCTGCGACCAAAGGTTAGATCCTGAGATCCTCCCACGTCTAACAGATAGTGATGAAAGAAAGTGTGGGGAGAGGACCATGTAGCTGCTCTACAGATCTGTTCTACTGATAGCTCTCTAAACTTTGCCCAAGGAGTAGCTACGGCTCTGGTGGAATGAGCTCTAAGGTTTTGGGGAACCGCTAAATTGGCTGCAGAGTAGGCTGCAGAAGTGGCCAATTGAATCCATCTCACTATGGTATTATTAACATTTTTGTGTAAGGGGGTTTGCAGGACGAGGCTGATAATTCCCCCACCTGCCTGGCCGAGGTTACCACTAATAACACAACTTATTTACCTACTATCAAATGGATGTTGATTAAAATAATTTAAAACTATTGTTAAGTCCCAGGGAGGAACTGTATATTTTGAAGTTGGACATATACTAGATACTGCCCCTAAAAGACGAATAATCCAGAAGAGTATGAGGCCAGTGTCACAAAGTGACTTGTGAAATATAAAGACCCGAGGTGGAAACCTGTATAGGACCCTTGTATAAAAAAAAAAAAAAAAAAAAACACTTTAGCAATATTTGAGTGTTCTAGATCAAGATCTAGATCAAGATTGGGATCCTGACAAAAAGAAAAAAAAAGGCTTTACAAAAAAAGTAGAAAGCCTATTGCTTCTGAAATATACTTCAGAATCTGGACAGTTGAAATAACTCTCTCAGAGAGACCTTTTCTAGCTAGAATTAGCCTCTCAAGAGCCAGGCGTCACGTGAAGTCTGTTGATCATGGATCATGTCCTGCAATAGGACATATGGAATGTTGGAGAGGATCCAGGGATCCGAAATTTGCAGCTCTCTCAGGACCAAGAACCAGGCCCTCTGTGGCCATAAGGCAGCGTTGAGTAGTACTGAATCTTGGTCCTGTCTGATCTTTTTCAGAACTCTCGGTAGTAATATCAGTGAAGGAAAGGCATAGGCTAATCTGAACTCCCACTTCACAGACCCCAAGGTCCATCCTGACAGAACAAAATCTCGGCACTTGTTAGTTGTTTAGCGAGGCGAACAGGTCCATATCTGGTTTTCCCCAGAGTCTGGTGATCTGCAAACAAAAAAAAAAAAAGGTTTCTGTTGAAGCACCATTTCCCCTGTTTCAAGTTGGTCCGGCTCAGGAGAAATGCCACTCTGCTTTCTGGACCTTTTATATGCACTGTCGATAGAAGGCCTCACTAACTGCCGCTTATTCCCTGAGGTTTGAAGATCTACCCATCATGGTATTTGCCCTGGCACCCTGGAAGATCTGATCTTTTAGTTGAGCTCCCCAACCCAAGTACTAACATCAGTAGTTAATACTATGGGATTCTCTAGTTTCCAAGCTAGACCACACTTCAGATTCCTGATAAATAACTACCAATCAAGGAACTGCAGAACCTCTGTAGACAATGATTTTTTTAGAGTCAGGATGAGTATCACTACCGTTCCAGCATCTGAGCATATGCAGCTGGAGGGGACAAGAATGTAAGTGAACCCACGGAACAGCCGGAATAGCTGAACTGTCGGAAGAGCTGCAATAAAAATACAGAAGAAGAAGAAAGGATTTCTGACAAACAGAACCTAGACAGATACCTAAGAATATCTTTGACTTCGAGGGGTTGAGGGACGACTCCAATGGACCTAGAATATCCTGCACTCTAATGAGCTGAGATGATACAGATTCTACTGAATTTCCTACTAACAAAGTAATCATCCAGAAAGGGGACAAATAAACCACGGAGTAGACGTATAAACTAAGTCATTTTTGCTACTATTATAGTAAATACCCTAGGAGCAATGGCTACTCCAAAGGGCATAGCCCTAAAATTGTAGGTGTGTCACAGTTCCATTCAGAAATACTGCTACCCTCAAGTATTTCTGAAAAGAAGGATGTATAGTGAAGTGATAGTACGTGTCAGACAAATCGATTGGCGCCATGTAGCAGCATGGAAAAAGTAATTTTATTGTGCACTTCAATGTCTCTATTTTAAATTCTTTGATCAACAAAAATGTATTCAAAAGTTTCAAATTAATAATAGTCCTTAAAGAGCCAGGTTTTCGGACATGAAATAGGGTAGATTAGAATCCTAACCCTTCTGTCAGGATCAGTGTTAGTGGATCCTCTGTACCACCGCGAACGATGACATAAGCAGACATCTGGCACCGGAGTCCAAGTGGTACCCGGTTTCACCAGAGCCCGCCGCAAAGCAGGTTGGACTTGCTGCAGCGTGGTACCAGCAGGTCGTTCCACAGGTGCGACTTTGTCCATGGTGCCGGCCAAGGCGAAGTACAGAATTGTAAGGCAAACTTGTGGTCGGACACAGGCAGGAGGTCGAGATAGGCAGCACAATTGGGGACGTAGGCATCTACAGTTGCATCCGCTAGGAAAGCTGATGCTTTCTGAGAAGTGGTAACGTCTGAAAGCAATTTTTGCCTCAGAGTATCTTGTCTGATCTTTTCCTACAGCTGCAATACCTTTATAAAGAGGGATCTTGCTACACATGTAGCCACAACATTGGGCTTAAAGGCAGCCCAAGATCTCTTGAGAAAGCAGTCTGCTTTCTTGTCCATAGGCTTTTTTACATTTCCTGCGTCGTCAAAGGAGAGTGTGGATTTCTTCAAAATCTTGGAGATTGCAACATCAATTGTTGGAGGTCACTCCTTACACTATGCCTACTTTTCTTTAAGAGTATACTTTGTTTTGATAGCACGATGGATGAAGCCTTTTTTCTCAGGTTTCTTCTATTCAGCCTGAATGAGAGAAGAGATATTTTTGTGTAAGGGGAAAAACCCGCTGTTGCTTTTCTCCCAGTCTCTGGAGCATAATATCCTTGACAGAACAACGTTCTTTCTGCTCCTCAATCTCCATTGTAGATCTTATTAACTTGATCAGATTGTCAGTGTCTTCTAATGGAAACAATGGCCTTGCAGAATCCTCTTCCAATATGCTGGCTACAGACGTCACATGTTGATTTTTTTCGTGGATGAGGGATGACCATCTCCACAAATCCTTTAAGACTTATTCTTTTGATTCCTAGTTGCGTTCCTAACGGGAGTTTCCACTCTCTACAAACCAAGGAACATGAAAAGGAAACCAGTCATTCCTCATAATGGCCGGGGCAGGCCATGCTCACCACCAGACTTACAAGCAGACTGTGAGCTATACCGCAGGTTCTTCCACTTCAGATTCCACCGATTCTGCTGTTCTGTTCTGTTCTGCTTCTTCCAAGGTCACAATGCATAGCAGGGATGTATACATACTGAAAGACCAGCAGGAGTGGTGAGAAACAATCCTGTGGCTGGCTGGGAGCATGGACTGCACACTGACTAGTGAGCTAGTACCTCTTTATATTTGAATTTCCTGCCCAGCGCCCCTGCTCACATGACAAGCTGCGGGGCTGCCCCACTTCCAGTATCCACCGGAAATGCGGAAGAGAATGGCTGCCCCGTCTGCAACATGATCCTCAAACAGGCGGGCAATAGCAACTTTCACTTTGCACTAACTATCACATTAATCTTCTGAAAGCACCTATTGGATCAAAATGCTCAATATACTCCTTCATAAATAACTTAAGGGGTGAATTCTTGGGTTTTGATTTTATATTTCACTATATTGCCCAACAATATAGTAAAATACAAAACAAAAAACCCAAAAAGATTCTGAAAAATATCCAATTAAAATCTGCTCACCAAAAGCACAATGGCCCTCTTCACTACTTTGCCTTTCTGTGTGCCCAAAACAGCAGATTAAATCCACATGTGGATTTTTAATACTCGCAAGGAACTGCATATCAACCAAAAGTTTACCACCAATATAAAAAACAAATGTGCCATCAAAAAAAATATTTGAAACAGAGCCTGGTATTTAAAGGATTAAAGAAAATCTAGTATCAAAATCAAGCATGATAGGCCTTCCCTCTGCCTTTATTTCCATGTTAGGTTATGAATCATCTCCCTTCTCTAAAATGAATGGAACTCGACAAGGGTGTCCATTATCGCCCTTAATATTCACCCAAGTCATGGAACTATTGGCAAAGTCCATTAGGTCATCAACGGCTGTATCTGGTTTTAACCCCTTTCCGCCGCAGCCTTTTATCGGTCATTTTTTGCTCCCCACTTTCAAAAATCAATAACTTTTTCATTTTTCTGTGTACAGAGCTATGTAAGTGCTTATTTTCCATGTGGCAAATTGTACTTCTTAGTGACATTATTCCATGCCGTGTACTGGGAATCTGGAAAAAAATTCCAAATGTGGTTAAATTGGCCAAAAAACGCATCAGCTCAGTGTTTACAACTTTCACTGTGCGCTCCAAATGATACATCTACTTTATTCTTTGGTTCGGTAAGATCATAGAGATACCAATTTTGTATGGGTGGTATTGTGTTTTAATACATTTAAAAAAAATTTAAACAATGTGTACGTAAAAAAATAAATTGTTTTGCCATTTTCCAACTCTAATAACTTTTTCCTACTTCAGTGTATGCAAGATGAGCTGACGGCTTCATTGCTAACTTTTGAGTACTGTGCAACCTTTTGAACATTTTTATGCCATTTTACATCCCATAAAAAATTGAATAAAGTGGCATTTCGGACATTTTCTATTATGGGATTCACCCCTAGGAATACCCAATTTTATATTTTGATAGATTGTACATTTTGGGATGCGTGGCGATACCGAACATGTTTGTGATTTTTACGGTTTGTTTATTTTTATATAAGTTCTAGGGAAAGGTGATTTGAATTTTTTGAACTTTTTTTTTTAAACTATTTTTTAGACCCTCTAGGCTAGGGTACTTTAACTCTAGACAGTCTGATTGTTTCTACCAAATACTGCAATACTACTGTATTGCAGTATAGGGGAATTTTACACATGATCCATTACAGTGTACCACTGGCACAGATCACTTACAAAGATCCGAGGCCGTCATGGCAACCGATTGCCGCCCCCCAATATCGTCATGGGGAGAGACTAATCAGAAGCAAGATTGTGGTGTGCCAGCGGCAATCAAAAGATTAACACCCTTTAGTTGGAGTTTGCTGCAATATGCAGCCCTTTTCATACATCATTCACAGCTCTGCTCCTTACCATTACAGCAGGGAGCATGAAGTGCTTAAAGGAAACCTACCACTTGAAGTGGCAGGTTTCAGATGGAAATACCGGGCACCAGCTCAGGGTGAGCTGGTGCCGGAGCTTATTTTTGTTAAGTGTTTAAACCGCGGTATCGCGGTTTAAAAACACTTTTTAAACTTTATAGCCGGCGCAGGGAGGTACGCGTCAGCGCATACCGTTGCGCGCGGCTGCATAGGAAGTGAAGGAGAGCCGCGCGCCATGGTAAGCGCCGAGCGCGTACCTCCCTGCGCCGGCTATAAAGTTTAAAAAGTGTTTTAAACCGCGACACCGCGGTTTAAAACACTGACAAAAATAAGCTCCGGCACCAGCTCACCCTGAGCTGGGCCCGGTATTTCCACAAACCTGCCACTCAAGTGGTAGGTTTCCTTTAAGGTGGCCCTCCAGGAACACAAAAATTGCTTATTCACTGAGGACATGTTATTGTCCTGACTGATTCTTTGAATTCCCAACCAATTACTAGGTATTACTTAGCTTATAAGAATATAGAAACTGCCGGGTCACTATGTCTTGCATTCATTGCTGCCTCCAACAATCGGAAAAAGATGGAGGTTTGATGATAAGAGGAAAAAAAAAAGGGGGGGGGGACCTGAGACGAATGCGAGCATTAGCGTAGGGCTTGAGAGGGAGACGGAGAAATAAGAGGAGAGATGAGAGCGCGATCGGAGATAAGCCTGAGCGGAAGAGAAGATAGCAGCGAAGATACGACTATAATAATCTCGATCTATATATATATCTCGAGCTATAATAGATCTCTATCTTATATATATCTAATATATAGATATTATCAATATAGATATAAATATCTCTATCTATATATATATATACAATACATACTATATGGTCTGTGAGGCTTGTTATAATTTTTCCCAATACCTTCGTTCTTTTGCTGGAGGTGTAAAAGAAAGGGGGACCATGGGCACATAATTTTAGTCAACCCATTATATCTGGTTTTGGTACCAGTTACAATATGTGCTGCAACATTCATGGGTCATCCAGTTGGTCTCTGCCAGCCCTAGCATTATGGGTTTAGAATGAGAAGATTTTTACTGTGTGAAAGAATTGTAATTTATCAAATGTAATTGTCATAACTCAATGTGTCTCTCATTGGAAGTCCATGGAGATTCCATCATTTACAGAGTATACACCTGTAACCTAGAAAGAATGATAGCATTCTATGAGCAAGTGCCCCTTATCACGTTTCAATTCTTTTGAGCATATTTATTTGATTATAATGAAGCGTCTGCTGCTTTCTGGCTTATTACAAAGAACAAAAATGATAGAACTGCACTGGATCTTTTTTCACAACACCACATCCCAGTCCATGAAAAAGAGACAAGTTGCCATGACTAAGCGTGTTCCCCTTATGAGGGGAGTGTGCGCATCCATAAAGTCTTGCATAGATCAAGGCAGAAGTAAAGCTTCTGTTGTCAGCTCTTTCATTACTGTATTTAATACTCACATTCCAATCAATTGTGGAAAAAAATGGATGACGCTTTATCTCTTCTGCTCCTTCAATGCCAGAACCTTATGAAGCAGCGTACAAAAACATTGGCATTTAGAGGTAAAAATTTGGGATCATAAATAAGAAAAATAAAAAGGAAAAAAGTAAAACCATACCCAGTCTGTTGATGGGACTCTCTAAACAGCGCTGTAAACAAACCCTGAGCTTCACGCTGAGAGGAACTGAGGCATCCCTAATTGGCTCTGAAAGCAAAGGTAGGAGATGAGCACAAAAATGGAGAAATGCTGCACAATACTTAGATTCACACACTGAGAGATCAGTATATATTAGCAGCCTGCATGGATGTTTTTTGCAGCAAACATCTGTGTCATTTAAATTCAAATTCGAACCATTATGTATTGAAAGTTCAACTATGTATTAAATGATAACACATTAGGTTAAAGGGAACTGTCACCACATTTCACATATACAGCCAGTGACAGTTAAAAGGGCTTTATAGGAACCTGACACTGTTCTTTTAGCTAAAATTGTTTCGCTTATTTGCACAAATCACTTTTATCTTTATTCCCTAGCATCAGAGGGGGTATATGTCCTGCTGGCTTCCATCACTCCTCCTCACTGCCATATGCCTCCTTTCTATTTAGCACTTCATGTCATGTGACATCATCCCAGTTTCTGTAGTCTTAACAATAGCAAAAGTACCCCGCATGTAGCTGACCACATGAAGTCACAGCAGCCCCATGGTCTTCTACTCCGCCTCATCCTCCATGGAGGCTGCTGTGTTTTAATGTGATTACATCCACAGTGTACAGTTTGCTATTGTTGAGATGCTAAAGGACCTGTGATGATGTCACATGAATGAATGCAACACAGGGCACCGTGTAAAAAATTTGACACCAATATTATCTATAAGTAAATAGAGCTTTAAATGTCTGTGCTGAACATTAGACTGACAGTCCCTAAGTAAAAGGAGGCTGTACAGTGATTTGAAGAGACACAAAGCTGTCAGTCAGAATAATGGGGAGTGGTTTTCTGGCCAGCCTGGGAGAGAGAAGAGTCAAAGCCAGCAGAATGAGTCAGGAAAGCTAATTTGCCATATATAAAAACGGTTGTAATTAAGGTACACAGTCTCAAGGTCAGCTAATTTAGGTGATATGGGGGAGGACTTGTAACCCTTTATCAGCAGGCATTGTTAGTCAGGGTAGTTGAATGTGGTTCAGGTCTTTTTTAAAGCTGTAAAGACTGGGGTATTGAAGGGCACTGGTTAGACAGTCAAAGCTAAACTAGAGTGGGGTGTGAAGGAGATCGACCAAGGTAATTCAGAAAATGGGTGGATTAAAACACATTCGTGGGGAGATCTATTATATAAGATATAGAGAGATCACGCTAATGATTGTTACAGTCCTAGGTGTGAAACTATGACAAGGGTGCATTCCTCTTCGCCTAGAGGAAAAACTGTTTACCATCCACATACACAGGGATTTTTTACTTTAAGTACAGGGCAGGATGTTGTGATGGCGGGAGACTCTAGAAATTTATAAGAGAGGCTTGGATACTCTTCTTGATAGAAAAAAATATCAGGTTTTGGGAACTAGATTCTCAAGATGGAACTTTGATCCAGGAATTATTCACACTGCTAATTTGCTGACGAAGAATTTCATCCACACTATGCGCTAGCTGGCTAACTCCTAATCTTCTACAATACAAGATTTGCCAAAGTTAGGATGTGTGCCAGAAACTGTGACCATTGCACTTGAGGGCAAAATAACCTAAGAGACCACAGGACCACCTGGGCATGAAGAGTACAAATTGTATGGTAAAGTCCTTTACGCGGAACTTTTCTAATCATAGATTTTTAGCTCCTAATATCTACCATTTGCTTGACTAACTAAATCATATATGTTGTGTTTGCTTCATAACTTACTTTATGGATTATGCGTGTCATAGTTCTTGCGGTCTTTCCCCTGGAATGGCAGTGACCCAGTAAGCATCTCAAACTGAAAAAAACAAGAAGAATTTCCAATGGAGGAGGAGAATACAAAAGAATAAATGTTCAGATTAAATTCTGTTATTAACCTCACTATAGCCAGGTTGTAACTAGCGGTCTCTAAAATTCCATTAATGATTTCACATACATTACACACCGCAATCAACAACTCCTTTCTTACTAAGCCACACCTTATCTGAAAAAAGCAACTTATAAAAAGTGCATTTAACATGAACTTGTCTCTGTAGTCAAAGAAACTATATGAAAGCGCGGCCGGGAGCGCACACACCCTGCTGTCCATTCACAAGTTCGTTTAGGACCCCCATTCTTCTTATACGTAAGTGTTTTGGCAGTCTGCCCCCAGCCGCAGTGATCAACATGTTAAAGGAAACCTACCACTTGAAGTGGCAGGTTTCAGATGGAAATACCGCTGTATTGCGACTGTGCGCGCGGCTACATAGGAAGTGAAGGAGAGCCGTGCGCATGGTAAGCGCCGAGCGTACCTCCCTGCGCCGGCTATAAAGTTTAAAAAGTGTTTTAAACCGCCGCACCGCGACCGCGGTTTAAAACACTGACAAAAATAAGCTCCGGCACCAGCTCACCCTGAGCTGGTGCCCGGTATTTCCATCAGAAACCTGCCACTTCAAGTGGTAGGTTTCCTTTAAGGTGGCCTCCCAGGAACACAAAATCTGCTTATTCACTGAGGACATGATTATTGTCCTGACTGATTCTTTGAATTCCCAACCAAATTTACTAAGGGTATTACTTTAGCTTATAAGAATATAGAAACTGCCAGGGTCACTATGTCTTGCATTCATTGCTGCCTCCAACAATCGGAAAAAGATTGAGGTTTGATGATAAGAGAAAAAAAAAATGGGTGGTGACCTTTAGACTAATGCTAGCATTATCTTAGTCTCTTTATATGGAGACTAGATGGAAAATAATCTATCTATCTATCTATATATATATATATACTATATGGTCCTGTGAGGCTTGTTATAATTTTTCCCAATACCTTCGTTCTTTGCTGGAGGTGTAACAAAGAAAGGGGGACCATGGCACATATATTTTAGTCATACCCCATTATATCTGGTTTTGGTACCAGTTACAATATATGCTGCAACATTCATTGGGTCATCCAGTTGCTCTCTTGCCAGCCCTAGCATTATTGGGTTTAGAATTAGAAGATTTTTTACTGTGTGAAAGAATTGTAATTTATCAAATGTAATTGTCATAACTCATATTGTCTCTCATTGGAAGTCCATGGAGATTCCATCATTTACAGAGTTAACACCTGTAACCTAGAAAGAATGATAGCATTCTATGAGCAAGTGCCCCTTTATCACGTTTCAATTCTTTTGAGCATATTTATTTGATATAATGAAGCGTCTGCTGCTTTCTGGCTTATTACAAAGAACAAAATGATAGAACTGCACTGGATCTTTTCTTCACAACACCACATCTCCCAGTCCATGAAAAGAAGACAATGTTGCCATGACCTAAGCTGTTCCCCTTATGAGGGGAGTTGCTGTCATCCATAAAGTCTTGCATAGATCAAGGCTAGAAGTAAAAGCTTTCTGTTGTCATGCTTTCATTACTGTGTTTAATACTCACATTCCAATCAATTGTGGAAAAAAATGGATGACGCTTTATCTCTTCTGCTCCTTCAATGCCAGAACCTATAGAAGCAGCGGTACAAAAACATTGGCATTTAGAGGTAAAAATTTGGGATCACTAAATAAGGAAAAATAAAAAAGGAAAAAAGTAAAACCATACCCAGTCTGTTGATGGGATTTCTCTTAAACAGCGCTCGTAACAAACCCTGAGCTTCACTGCTGAGGAACTGAGGCATCCCTAATTTGGCTCTAGAAAGCAAAGGTAGGAGACTGAGCACAAAAATGGAGAAATGCTGCACAATACTTAGATTCACACACTGAAGGAATCAGTATATATTATGCAGCCTGCATGGATGTTTTTTGCAGCAAACATCTGTGTCATTTAAATTCAAATTCGAACCATTATGTATTGAAAGTTCAACTATGTATTAAATGATAACACATTAGTTAAAGGGAACCTGTCACCACATTTTCACATATACAGCCAGTGACAGTTAAAAGGGCTTTATAGGAACCCGACACTGTTCTTTTAGCTAAAAATTGTTTCGCTTATTTGCACAAATCACTTTTTATCTTTTATTCCCTAGCATCAGAGGGGGTATATGTCCTGCTTGGCTTCCATCTACTCCTCCTCATGCCATATGCCTCCTTTCTATTTAGCACTTCATGTCATGTGACATCATCCCAGTTTCTTTAGCTTCTTAACAATAGCAAACTGTACCCCATGCATGTAGCTGACCACATGAAGTCACAGCAGCCTCCATGGTCTTCTACTCCGCCTCATCCTCCATGGAGGCTGCTGTGTTTTAATGTGATTACATCCACAGTGTACAGTTTGCTATTGTTAGAATGCTAAAGGACCTGTGATGATGTCACATGACATGAATGCAACACAGGGCACCGTGTAAAAAATTTGACACAATATTATCTATAAGTAAATAGAGCTTTAAATGTCTGTAGCTGAACATTAGCTGACAGTCCCTAAGTAAAAGGAGGCTGTACAGTGATTTGAAGAGACACAAAGCTGTCAGTCAGAATAATGGGGAGTGGTTTTCTGCCAGCCTGGGAGAGAGAAGAGTCAAAGCCAGCAGACATGAGTCAGGAAAGCTAATTTGCATATCATAAAAACGGTTGTAATTAAGGTACAATGTCTCAAGGTCAGCTAATTTTAGGTGATATGGGGGAGGACTTGTAACCCTTTATCAGCAGGCATTGTTAGTCAGGGTAGTTGAATTTGGTTACAGGTCTTTTTTAAAGCTGTAAAGACCTGGGGTATTGAAGGGCACTGGTTAGACAGTCAAAGCTAAACTAGAGTGGGTGTGAAGGAGATCGACCAAGGTAATTCAGAAAATGGGTGGATTAAAACACATTCGTGGGGAGATCTATTTATACTGATACTAAGAGAGATCACGCTAATGATTGTTACAGTCCTAGGTGTGAAACTATGACAAGGGTGCATTCCTCTTCGCCTAGAGGAAAACTGTGTTACCATCCACATACACAGGGATTTTTTACTTTAAGTACAGGGCAGGATGTTGTGATGGCGGAGACTCTAGAAATTTAAGAGAGGCTTGGATACCTTTCTTGATAGAAAAAAAATATCATGTTTTGGGAACTAGATTCTCAAGATGGAACTTTGATCCAGGAATTTATTCACACTGCTAATTTGCTGACAAGAAATTTCATCTCCACTATGCGCTAGCTGGCTAACTCCTAATCTTCTACAATACAAGATTTGCCAAAGTTAGGATGTGTGCCAGAAACTGTGACCATGCACTTGAGGGCAAAATAACCTAAAGACCACAGGACCACCTGGGCATGAAGAGTACAAATGTATGTGTAAAGTCTTTACCGTGACTTTTCTAATCATAGATTTTTAGCTCCTAAATATCTACCATTTTGCTTTGCTAACTAAATCATTATAGTTGTGTTGCTTCAATAACTTACTTTAGGATTAGTGTCATAGTTTCTTTGCGGTCTTTCCCCTGGAATGGCAGTGACCCAGTAAGCATCTCAAACTGAAAAAAACAAGAAGAATTTCCAATGGAGGAGGAGAATACAAAAGAATAAAATGTTCAGATTAAATTCTGTTATTAACCTCACTATAGCCAGGTTGTAACTAGCGGTCTCTAAATTCCATTAATGATTTCACATACATTACACACCACAATCAACAACTCCTTTCTACTAAGCCACACCTTATCTGAAAAAATGCAACTTATAAAAAGTGCATTTAACATGAACTTGTCTCTGTTGTCAAAGAAACTATATGACCTTACTTAACCTGGGCTGTTATCTCAGAGATTATAGAGATGTGTATTAGCTTGCTCATAGATTAGTCTAAACTTAAGAACTGTTGTGGTCTTACGGCTGCACAGTCACACACAGAGCTACTCCTTTCATCCAGTCCAATTAAAGCAATTTACCATGAGGACTCCATACGACCACCAATCTGCACTGTGTGAATGGCCTTGACGATTCACCACCTCAGGAGCCATATACTCTACTGTCCCACAGAAGGAGTATGCCTTCTTCTCATGATCTATTGCCTCTTTACTCAGACCAAAATCTAGAGGAATAAGAATGGTATAACTATGTGTGAAAAAAACAAAAGCATTTCTATTACTATTATGACCGGATTAACATAATGCTGTAGGGCAGTAATAGCAAAACTTTTATGGACTCAGTGCCCAAACAGTAACCCTGAATAATCTGTGTGCGCTCAATAAATAAATGAATTATTATTATTAACCCAAACCCCACTTATTTATTGTAAAGTGCCAACACAGCAATACTGAGGTTTTAGTTTAGAAAAAAAAAAATCATAAATAATAATTTTATGTCTTAAAGAAGAAACTTCATAATAGAGCTCTCAGCGATGCCTTAACCACAGACCTCCTTGGCAGCCCAGTCACTCAGTACCAGTCTAAACCCTGCTAGAGTTGTTTCCATACCGTAGCACGTTGGGCACACATTGGCACCTAGCGCTCACCGGGGTGCGCCGCACTGCGCCGTATTCCGGGGAAAGATAGGACATGTCTATACGTTGGCAGTATATACGCCCCCCCAACGGCCATGTGAATGAAGCCTTAGGCTTTAAGGCCATCGGTGAACAACATTCATTGGTACAAGGGTCATACTGCTTAAATTTGAGGGGCTGCACCAGTAATCCTAAATGCATACAACCACAGTGCAGCACAAAATGCTACCACAGAAATTATAAATAGCACAGTACAGCAATAAATACTGGATTCAGAGCAGACAATAATAGAGGAGACCCCAGAACAAAGAATAATAGTGCAGACAAAAAATACTACTTTTCTAGCTCCTCTTCTGCTCCCTGAACCCCACTGCAGCTTCTTTCCTGCCTGTGAAGCCCCGCTTAATATTCTGTGCTGGTTGAATGCATCGGCATTAGTGAGGACCTCTCAGTTGCATTTACAACTAACTGGGTCTCCTGCACCAATAAACCCTTCTATCAATAACAGAAACGTTTACTAGGCTTTTAACCCCTTAAGAACATGGCCCGTTTTTGGGTTTTCATTTTTCACTCCCCACCTTCAAAAATCTATAACGTTTTTATTTTTCCATGTGTTCAATTCATAGTGACTGTATTTATTATTCCATGTTGTATACTGGGAAGCGGGAAAAAAATTCTGAATGCAGTGAAAACGCATTTCACTGAATACCCCAAATGCCATGTCTGCTTTATTCTTTGGGTCAGTACGAACACAAAAATACCAACATTTGTATAGGTTTTATACTGTTTTCATACTTTTACAAAAATTAAAACCACCTGTACAAAAAAAATAAGTTCTTTTTGCCATGTTCGGGCACTAATAACTGTGGGTGCTGTCATTTTTTGTGACTTTTGATTACATTTTTAATGCTATCATTTTGAGGACTGTACAGCCTTTTGATCACTTTTTATAAAATTCTTTATATTTTTCAAAATGGCAAAAAAGTGGCACTTTCGACTTTACCGTTACGCGGTTAAATCGTTATTAAAATGTTTATGATTCTTACGGTTTGTTTGCTTTTTTATGTTATCTAGTGAAAGGGTGGCGATTTAAACTTTTACTGTTTTTAATATTTTTTTCATGTTTTTTTTATTTTTGTATTGCAGCATATAGCAATATTACAATGATTGCCATCTGAGAAATCTCCGATAACGCCAACAAACACTGCCGCGCTGTACAATAGAAAACGCCGGACCCCGCTGTAAGCGGTAGGGTGTATTCATGAGGGGGCGGGATTAGTGGTCTATGGAGTGGTCTCACGGATATGCCAGACAACTTACAGTGCGGTCCGGCGTTTTCCATTGTAGAGCGCGGCAGTGTTTGCTAGCGTTATTGGAGGTTTCTGATAACGCTAGCAGTGTAACACTGCTGTGTCTGTTGTGGAACTAGTAGCCTAGTGCAGTTTTTACTGGTGAAAGGTCCTCTTTAAGAGAATATACTATCTCAATTGAGTCCATGCCTCACTGTTAATGATCTCCCCCCCATGCTCAGGGTTGGGGTTTTCATCATCTACTACACAGAAATATACTTAAGATAAATAATCTGGGCGTCAGGAGGGGAACCCATTCCTGAGATGGGGATTTACCCTGTGCAGTCAGGCGGCAAGATAACCCCAGGGTATTCCCTGATGACGTGTGCTTGCCCAACATTATAGCAATACAGGAACCATAAAAACTCATGTCACATCAGCAGAGGGCTGTGAGGGCTGCCACTGGCACACGTGCAATAGGTTTGACATCACTGCTTTGAGAGTATAAAGCTGTAGATTTACCAGTTAACTTTATGTGACCTTCTTCATCCAGCAAGATACTGCAAAATTAAAACATATAGTCAATAAAATGACAAAAACACACTCGTGACTGCTACAAGTATACAGACAAGACTATGGTGACAATGGAAAGGTTCACAATGAATGTTAGTCTGATTGGTTTTTGCAGTTCTACATGCAGCTTATTTGGCACTACAAACCTATAAAAAAAAATAAATAGCCAAGAGAGTGTGGGAGCGTGCATTTCTTTGCAGTGTCTTCAGTTTGACTTAAGTTATTGGAAATTTTGTATAATTGTATTACTTGTATATGTTAATTTGTCATCTTTGTAATTCCTAAAAGACAAAATGAACAGCAAGTTTGACAATACTATCCACTGTACATCCTGAAGGGGAATACTGCTATGCAAAACGCACGTTTAGATGCTCTTGCATCTTAATGACAGACAATCTAGCAGCAGTGAGGTTTGTGAACACAGTCGTTTTCAGCTCTTACTTTACTGAGTCAGGTATAAAGGGATGGTAGAACGTTTAGATGACTGGGTGACATATAGAAGGTGGTGTAGTGTTGAAGGGAAAATAGTCCTTCTGTTGCGCACCTCAACAAGTTTTCCAGGCTGACAGATGAGTGGGGTGTCACTTCAGAGATAACAATGCTGCAGCAAGAAACTTTCTCTGCATTCCAGTGGAATGTTGCCTCCAGCAATGAGGAGAATAGGACTGCCGTTAGTGGGAGATTCAATGATTAGGTTGAAAAGACCGGGCTAGTTGTTACAATAGACTACAATCACCAAGCATTGAGGGGAATTTAATATGGCTTACTGACCCAATTCAGATGTAAACAACATTTTTGGTGCATGGTGATTAAAATTATTTTTTGTTTTTTGGCACAAGTCTAGTACTACTGTGTGTGCACCAAATATACTATATCTTTGTGCCAAATTAATCTATTACAGTGTAGAGTCCGACAGCTAGGTTGGAAACACTACAGGTAATAAATCCCACTCAATGAGTTGTCTTCTGCATGCTCTAAATACTACCCTCAATCATGTGGCACAGCAGAGTGCTGCACTGAGCTACCTCCCCTCCCTGATCTATGCTATCCACCATACCCATGCTCTTCAGTCTGTCGCCAACTAAAAATGTAATCTTTCTTTAATCTGAATCTCTGACCCATGTCTCCAGGACCAGGACCTCTCCCAAACTGCACCAATTCTCTTTAATGCACTACCTTGGTTTAGGGGTTATGCAAACCAATATGAATTGGGAATGTGTGACAGAAGAAATGTTTTTACAGCAGCTAGGAAACATTCCTATTTAATTATACTGGCTTATGCCTATATAGATTCCATGAGCCCATGCATGAGCCATCGGCCGTTGGGAGGTCCATTTCTATTATCAGCAGCGCAAACAGCAGTCCACTGAGCCACAGAAACTTCATGCGTTGTGTGGCGGAAGCCAAATATCCAAATTTTAAAGTTTCAAATATGACCTAAAGACAACTCTTTAGGCAAAGCCTATTTCAGTTTTAAAATAGTCCACTGGGTTTGCCTCTCCTTACTGTGTTAACGCTAAGCATACAATGTATCAAAAGTGTAGATATAAATAATAAGTTGTGTAACTGGGAGTGTATGGGGGTCATGGTATCATCAGTAAAAAGGAAACAAATTAATGGGAAAACCACATAAAAAGCATGTATACTTCTGTCAGAAGCATTAATAATAAAATGATTAGAATTAGAGTTCAATGTTTGTAAGGTAATATGACATAGAAGGGAGACAGGGGTGGAATGTTAGGCTGTTAATTTTGATTGTTATCGCCTTTTCAGAATAGATGGTACAAATGGGGAAAGGTGGTTTATATGTAAAAACCTGCTTTAAGCCCAGTCTGTGTAATGATAACTGTGAGGAAAATGACAATGTGGAGTCCCTATGGGTGGAGACAAAGGAAGGAAAAAAGAATAATAAAATATAAATAGGGGTTTGACAAAATAAGGTAAATAAATATGGAAACAAAACATGCCAGAGCAATTATCATGAGTGAATTCAATCCAGATATAAAACTGGGGGAAACTAAGCTACAGGCCCAACAAAGGGAACAAAATAAGGGGCAAAAATAAAAGACAACCTTCAACAACTAATCTAGAACGTAAAAACCTGACAGTATATCAAAGGTATTTATTTATCCTTTAACCCTTTCATTACATGCGCTGTACTATTACACTGCTGTGTTGTGGAGGATGTATGGAGAAGGCTAACAGACTGAGCCCTCTATACATGGCCAATTTTTGCCGCATTAAAGGAAATCTACCATTTGCTTTTATGCATTTTGAACCAAACATCCTGTGGCTGGCTCAGCGCTTCTCCTCTTACCCTAAGGGTTCATTCAGTCGGCCGTCTGAGGGGGATGTATATGCGGCCGCAAATACGTCCCCAACGTGTGCCACCGCTCAGGGGAAAAGATAGCGCATGCTCCATCTTTTCCCATGTGTGCAGCCGTGCGCCGCTCTTCTGTGTGGAGGTGGGAGGAGTTACCAGTGTAAATGTACCCCAAGTATGCACTGCTTCAGAGAATGATGTAAGCACTGTTTTGTACCTTACAGGCAGCAGTAATCAATCGCTGCACCAGCCCACAGCTGCTGTGTATGAATGATCCAGCTCAGGTTGATTAGTCGTGTCTGGACAGTTCAGGAATCTCCGTGTGATGTGTTTATGAACGGCAGACTGCATGCAACCCAGCTTTCCCAAGGTCCTGAATCTTACTATTGTTTTTTGAGCAAAACCATTTAGATCAGGGATTAAATAAGATATGTTTCTGCACCAGTGTAGCTACACCATTTTTAAGGTGTTTGCTTCATAATGCATAAATACGAATTAGATTTCCTTTAAGCAGCAAACACCTACTGCTTACAAGCATGCTGCTGTTGCTAACTGTTTAGGTGATGTGGCCGTACAGGATTGTAGCACTCGAATGATGGCGGTGTGGGCCTCCTCAATCTTGGAATTGGGTTTAGTTTTCATCTGATCTAGGCATATGATGGATTTTTTTTTCTGCATCAAGACTTCATTTTCCAATGGCTTTATTTGTCGGGTAAAAATGACACAATGATGTATTAAAAAACAAAAATGTATCAACTTTAAGTGCTATTCTGTTTTTCATTTAAATACACCGGTTTTGTTATGTTTTACTACTTTTGCAAATGACAAAACTAAAAAAAACCACCACATTTTTATAAAGGACGTTTATGTTCTGCCATATTCCGAGAGCTACACCTTTTTTTTTTTAAATATATCAAAAGAACATTATTTGGGCTTCTTTTTTTTTTTGCAAAACAAGATTTATTTTTTTGCAGGAAGCAGAAACAGTTTTATTTATTATGCCTTCACAGTACAAAATAATACATTAACCTTTTTGTAAAGGCTATTACAGAGGGGCAATATCCATTCTTTTATCACATCATTTTTTACACCATAAACAAAAATAATTGTGGGAAAAGGATTTTGTGTATTTTTTCTTCAATATTTTTTTTTATTTTATAATTTTCTTTTAAAATTTACTACTAGGAGGACTTGCACTAGTCACATCCAAGTTGATTGCCATCATACACTGAAATACTTCCGTATTATCTTATATCATCCATCTGTTATAAGTATACGTCGTGCGGATTCCCAACATGCCTTTACAATGGAGGGCAAAAACGTACCCCACTGTATACACATACAGTGGGATACATTATCCTGTTACTACCCCGCCCCTTTCCCCCACAAAAGCGGGAGGAGTAAAAATTGACAGCATCCAGTACTGTTGCTAATGTTCAGACCGATTTTCTCAGCAACCTTATATAAACATTGGCACCACTATAGAACTCATTCCTGCTGAGGCTGGGATGGATGCAATGCTTTGCATCTGTCCCCAGTAGGCTCCAATGGCCAGACCGTATACATTGCTCATCAGGAGGGAGCAGGAAGGAAAGACTTGGCTTACTAGGTCTTTCCATCCAGTGTTTTCTACATTATATGAAGTATAATGTAAAAACATGCCTCTGCAACACCCCCGCCAACGTATAGGCAAGGTGGTAGATGCAAATAGCGCCTTCTCCATGTCAGGATCTATCTGGTTAGCTTGCGCAGCTCACACAGAAGATAATGCTAGGAGAGCTTAGATTCTTGCAGCTATAGATTCTGTTAATGTTGAGTGAATGTCGTTAGCCAATGATATGCTTAGGGCACCACGGTGGCTGAGTGGGTACCACTTCTGCCTTGCAGTGCTGGAGTCCTGGGTTCAAATCCCACCTAGGTCAAAATCTGCAAAGAGTTTGCGTGGGTTTCCTCTGGGTCCTCCGGTTTCCTCCCACACCCCAAAACATACTGTTAGGTTGTTTAAATTGTGAGCCCCATTGGGAAAAGGAACAGGGACCAATTTGGTATGCTTAGTGCAGCGCTACCTAATCTGTTGGCGCTATATAAAGAATTATTATTATTATTATATGCTTAGTAATTGCTGTAAGGAAGGAGTAAGATGGTTGGATCATCCACCTGCGCTGGACACATCCCAAGGTTATATAAATCTTGGGTGTGGAAGGTTCTGGTATCTTTCCCCTGAGGTCCCTTCAGGGAGAGCTCAGAGAGTGCTGAGGCACAGCGCTCCTCAGCACATGGCCTGCAGCCATGAGGCCTCCAGACCTCCATCACCCGATATCTGCCTCAACCTTGCTGCTGTAAAAGCCCACCATCCTTCAGCCTCAAGCCACCTTGCCAGGCTGTGAGCCCATCATCCTGAGGAATCAGATCCGACCAGCTATCTCCTTCCAGAAGAAGTTTGCAGATATTAAAGACTGCTGTTTGAGGTTCAATAAAGAATTGTAAGTTGATTTGCACAACGTTGCCTCCGTCTGATCCCTGGATACAGCTGTTTACCACCACGGGCTCCCTCGTTCATTATCCAGGGACTCATCCTACAGACACCTCAGGGGTTGCCCCAGGAAGAAAAATTATGAAAATGTATTTGCATTTTGCAGAGAGAAGTATTTGATCTCCAACCAACCATAGCCAAAGCTCTGAGTTGCCAAGGGACAAAAATAAATTCTTAATGATGTAACCCCTTCCCGCTCTGCAGCTGAGCACAGTGCCTTGGCACTCAACTGCGGATATATATTCGCCGCTGAACTGATGCCGGTTTATCTCAAGTTCTGAGCCAAACCGGCATCGGGATACACGGGGTGCCGGCTGTAACTAAAAGCCGCCCCCCCCCCCCAGTGTAACACCCGCGGTTGGAGTGGGCTCCCGCTTAATGCTGCGGCCAGCACGACCAAGGCATTTAACCTGCCTTCCTGGGGTCTTTTCCCCACGATCAGCTCCCCACGCCGTCCTGGGGTGGTGGTGGGGGGGTCTTTTTGCCGATCGTTGCTATGGCAGCCCTGGGGTATAAATAACGATAAGGAACCCAGTGCCTGAAAGATGGTGTTGATGCATGTGAATAGGCTGACACTGCTAATACTCTGCAATATATCAGTATTGCAGAGTATTATCATGAACAAGCAATCAGATGATTGCTTGCTCATGTCCCATGGTGGAAACAGTGAAAAAGTAAAAAAAAAAAAAAATCTTATTCAATAAAAAAATAAAGCAATAAATCAATAAAAATGCCCATAAGCCCCATAACATAAAGAGACACATAATACAAAAAAAGTCTAAATCATAACACAAACCCCACATATATAGTATAACCACGTCCATAACAACCCGTAGAATAAAAGTAAATCATTAATGAACCTGCAAGATGTATGCCATAAAAAAAAAAAAAAAAAAAAAGAGCCAAAAATTATGATTTTTACCTGTTGAATCCCACAAAAAAAATGCAATAGGGTTTACAATTTTAAACTTAAGAAAAAATATTCAAGTATGATATCCCCATAATCGTATCGACCCATAGAACAAAAATAATATGACTATTTGGCTGTACGGTGAACACACAAAAAAAAAATCTAGTACAGAATTGATGCTTTTCTACTGCTGCCCTCAATAAAAAAAAAGTTCCTACATTTTCAACAATAGGGGATACCAACCCCAAAATGGTAACAGTGGAAAAAGCATCTCATCCCGCAAATAAAAAATGCCATCACATGGCCCCAATAACGAAAAAGCAAAAGTTTTATAGCCTGCAAAAGGGGCCAATGAGGAAAGTAAAATCCTTGCAGACGATCCTTCCCTTCTACGTCTTGCTGTGGGGGAAAGTAACGGCCACATGTGGGGGGTCTCTGTACTCGGGAGAAATTTCATAACAAATTGTAAGGTGGGTTTTCTCTTTTTATCTTTTGGAAACGTGTAAATTTTAGGGCTAAATGAACGTATAACCGATAAAATTTCACCTCCATTTTGATTCAGTTACTATTAAGATTTCAAGGGATTTACAATCTTCCTAAAAGCTGTTTGATAGTTTGTGGGTGCAGATTTGAAAATGGGTTGATTAATTAGGGGGTTTTAATGTTAAATATGTAAAATTTCATTCAAAACAGCATTAATCCCCAAAACAGTCAATTCTGAAAATACGTAAAATCAATATTTGATTTGTAAGCCGCGTGACATCAAAATTTATTATCCCGATTTTTCAAAAATGATGAAATATAACGTAGACATATGGGAAATGTTATTCAGCAACTTATTTAGGTGGTAAATCTATCTGCCTGAAAACACAATGATTTCAAATTTCGAAAATGGCAAATTATTCAAAACAATTCATCATTTTTTTTCTTTTTTTTGTAAATAAACGCAGAACTTATCAGCCACAATTTACCACTAAAATGAAGTACAACATGTGAGGAAAAAAACCAATCAATCAATCTCAGGAATCGTTTAGATAAGTAACAGTGTTCAAAAGTTATAACCATATAAAGCGATGCATGTCAGAATACAAAAAATGGGGCTGAGCCTTAAGCTATAAACTGGCTGCATCCTTAAGGGGTTAAAGATAATCTGCAAAGAGGAGTGGACTAAAATACCTCCCGACATGTCCGCAAACCTCACCATCATCTACAAAAAACTCCTGACTGCTGTGTTGTAAACAAGGGTTTGTATTAAGTCTTGTTTGCAAGAGGGAACAAATACTTATTTCTCACTGCAAAATGCTATTTCTGGATTTTATTTTTGATATTCTCTGATTGTTAAAATAAACCTACCCTTAAAATTATAGAATGTTCATGTCTTTGTTAGTGGGCAAACTTACATACGGTGAAGGAAATATTGACTTGATCCCTGGCAGATTTTTGTATTTAAAAAAAATTCCTTCCAATGTAGAGTAATTTCTGCAATGTTCTACCAAATGTGAATACACCATTAAAGGGAACCTGGCATGCAAATGAACCCACCCCAAATAAAGGTTTCATTAAGAACAAAGGAGTAGAAGTCCATGGATGCTGCTGTGATTTCATGTGATCAGATATATGCATGGTGTATGAGGATAAAGGACCTGCCACACTCTGGCCACATGACATGTTGAGAAGTGAGATGGGAAACTAGATAGGTGGATATGAGTGGCTGGTGAAGAAGGACAAGCCTTCTCCGATGCCAGGGAATATAAGATAAAGCCGGTTTATGTGGATGTAAGGGAAACGCCCTACTTAGCTAAAAGAAGGATGTGAGGTAATAGGGCTCTATAGGAACCTGTCTCACTAGCAGTACGTGTAAAATGTGGTGACAGGTTCCCTTTAAACATGACAGATTTCAGACTCCTGGTGGTTTTTAGATTAAAAAACAACTATCTAAGCTAGTCACTGCTTTTCTGGGCAGTCATGACCATAGTAGAGCGAGTATTGTGGTACATACTTCTCTGGTTTTAGGTCACGGTAAATGATTCCAAGGCTGTGTAAATGGTCCAATCCTAAAGCCAACTCAGCCAAGTAAAACTTTACATCCTCCTCCGTAAACATTACCTGAAATAAAAAAATACAACTCTAAGACAGATCAAAGACACCAGCTGGAAGTTTTACATTTGTCTCTATTAAAGGCAACGCTTCTTCTAAGGATTGCTCTGGAAGAATATTTGCCTTATGAACAGACGTTACAGCCTTTGCACTGACCTCCTTTGAGAGACGAGTGAAGAGGTCCCCACCACGTAAGAAGTCTAGGATCAAGTAAAGTTTACCCTCCGTTTGAAAAGCTGTAACCAAAAGCATGAATTTCAACCACTACCATTACTAAGAAAACCCTTGATAGAAATTTTTATCATAAAAAAAAACACACTTACCATAATGGAGTCTGACAACAAATGGGTGATTAACTTCAGCCAGAATATCCCGTTCCATTTTAGTTCTTACTCTGTCTCTTACTGAAAAGAACACACGGTAACCACATGAATGTCATATGCACTTAGAAACGTTAATTGCTTGTTGATAAATACCCAAAAAAAATTTATTGGAAAACTATTGGAGGTCTATACTATGTGATACAGCAAATCAGTTCCTAACACATGTGGTGATACAATAGAATAAAGACATTTCATAAACAAAAAGATCACAAAATAGGATGCAACTAACAAGGAGTAGAGGGAGGTCAGAAAATAATTTCCCAAGTCATTTTATCTTTAAGTGCCAGTATTGCTGGTGCTGTGTAAATCCTGGTAAAGAAATTTTAAAAGGCAAAGTGTACCATTATTCATTGTGATGTTACAGATTTGTATTTAGGATCAGAACGTTGCCATAAGAAAGTTTCACCATGGAAGTTCCAGGAAGCTAATGTCTAAAATTGCTGGTTGATGTAGAAAAATGCAAAACATGACATTCCCTTTGCAGAGAGCTTCAGTGAAGTCTCCAATAAGGAAACCTTATAGGTTCCCCTCAAGAGGTGTCACAGCTATGGTACCAGCACACCAGTGTCAAAAGTGTATTCCAGATCCTTCCAATTCTCTATGGCTCCACCAAATGGACAAATATGCTGCACCAGTTGTAGACTGGTTCCACTATAAAATGGTACATCTGGTTGAGGGAGTACATCTCTTAAAATGTTTGAGACATCATAGGCCATTGTGAAGCCACCAATTTAAAAAACAGTCTCGCTAGGCCCAAGGGAAACTGTTTAAAAAGAGTTGTTGAAAATGGAGGTGAAAGGGATGGGACTGAAAGAACCTCCATATTGTCAGGCCCAACTAAAAACCTGGTCAACATTTTAATACAAAAGTCATAGGAAATCTCTACCCCATGTAAACAGAGCTGTGATCAGTCATTTGTCTATTTTCTTCTGCCATCATAAAAATATTGTCTCTTCTCTTGTAAAGAGGGGATGTACTGACAATATGCAAACTGGTCGTGGATGAATGCCAGCACCAACAATTCTTTGCACCTATACCTTGTCATGGGGAAGCAAATTATGTGTGTAAGAGCAAGGACAGATATTTAGATCAAGAACACAAAGAGTGATTTTTAATCCACTACGGTTTTTGCTTCAAATCTGCATATAAAAAATATTAGTATGTGCCCTCAACCTAAACGGATCAACTCCTACATTATATCAACATGCATGAAAGCAAGATATATGTACAGAAGTTAATAAAACAGAATTTTTTAGAGCGCTTTAACGACTTAAAGGGAACCTGTCATCTCTGATCAGTTAAATAAACCCTGAACAGTACCATACAACACATTGTAGAGTCATCGCAATGATTCTAATCCTATTACACTGCGTTGCTGTTGTGTGATAAAAACAAGTTTTATTCTTCTTGCCAGTGTTCATTTCTGCAGTCAACGAGGCAGGACAGCTTTCAGGCCGCTCAAGCTCTGCCTCCTCACGGCTGCTGTCGCTTGAACTCACGAATCAAAAACACTACCCCCAGCTCTACGTCACTGCACTCGGTTTCAAACTACCCCGCATTCACAGTGCGCCTGTTAGTCTGGCCTCGGCGTGCACCCATTCAAATCCCATGTATGGATTTAAACCGCCAAATGCATCTGGCCATTTTTTGCAAAAATATTTTGTGTCTGTCTCCTTGCATAACTGGGGGCTGGGCGGATTCTTTCCTGCAAAAGTAAAAGTCTTGGGATTTGCATTATGACATTCATATGATGGAGAAAACCTGTCTGCCCATCGGCACCTTGCTAGGAATCCTATACGACAACATTATTGTCACCAGATAAGGCAACAAGCTAGTGTAGGCGTTTTAGTTGGTCGTGTGGGTGCAGCCTGGTCTTTAACCACAATTAATTACTAAACCACCTGGAGTGTGCGTAGGCTAGGTGCAAAGGAGAAGCGCACCCCAGTGGTCAGGTTATGCAAAAACATAGGTTACTTTATTGACAGTTAAAACCACAGCGCTTTTCAGTGTCAAACATCGAGCCCCTTTTAGAATATATAATACTATTTTTTTTTTCCCAACCACAACACCATATGGTCCCACTAGGGGTCTGAGGGTGCCCTGCTGGAGGTCATTTTGCAGGGCTCCTCCTTGCACAAAGACGGAGGTAGCGGTCCTGCTACTGGGTTGTTGCCCTCCTATGGCCCTCTCCATGTCTCCTGGTGTACTGGCATGTCTCTTGGTAGCACCACCAGCCTCTGGACACTACCAAACAGACACAGCAAACCTTGCCACAGCTCACATTCATGTGCCATCCTGGATGAGCTGCACTACCTGAGCAAATTGGGTTGTAGAATCGGTCTCATGCTACCACAAGTGTGAAAGCACCACCAACATTCAAAATTGACCAAAATATCAGCCACAAAGCATAGGTACTGAGAAGTGGTCTGCAATCCCCACCTGCAGAACCACTCCTTAAGTATAAGCCGAGGGTGGGAAATGCATTGGTCACAGCCTCTCAGTATATAGCCAGCTCCCTGTAGTATACAGCCTGCCAGCCCCAGTAGTGTTATAAAAAAAAAAAAAAAAAAAAAAAAGATTAACACTGTACTCACCTTTCCGACGTCCCCCCTTGGTCCTCTCTGCTTCCGATGCCACCTCGGCTCCTTCAGTCCTCTTCGGGTTCTCTTCAGGGGACCCGAAGAGGAGAGGAAGGACCCGAGGCGGTACCGGAGCGACGGAAGCAGGAGAGGACCTACAGGGGACGTTGGAAAGGTTAGTACAATGTTATTTTTTTTAATAGACTCGAGTATAAGCCGCGTTAGCTAGTTTCAGCACAAATTTTATGCTGAAAAACTCGGCTTATACTTGAGTATATACAGTACTTGGATTAAATTTGTGTTGTTTAAGTGTTCCCTTTATTTTTTGAGCATTGTAGAAATATAATACAGAGCAGGACATATTTAAAAGGGTGAAACAATAATTTAAAAATCCTTATACATAAAAGACAATCAAAAAAAGTTCATACATGGTATATGAACAAACATGTAATTTCTGAGGGTCTATGAACAGTTAAAATGGGTGTTACACAAATAGTTGAGACTAAATAAATAAATGAGAAGACAATTTATAAATCAACAGACCATTCCATGTAGGTGTAACTTTGTGTATAAATTAATACATCAATTGATAAATGATTGAAAGGTTTGTAAATAAGTCTTAGGATTTTATCAAAAACATGAACCTATAATGAAAAGAAAAGTTAAGGTAGCAAAACATGTCCCCAGTATTGTCCCCTTAATCTATTTGTAGATGTAATTCTTGAATGAAAAATAGGTATGTGTAAGGATATTCCATGGAAAAAGGTCACGGTCCAGCCATAGGGTCCAATTTCACACATCTTTATTTAACAGTACATCATCGGACAATTCAGAAGTGTCTATGCGTTTCTGGTGGAACGTCCGCCCTTAATCATGACAAACATAACTACATAACCAGTGCTACAAGTTTTAAAAGCCCTGCCGGTCTGGATAACTCTGCCCACTAATCTTTCATCATTTTCTGTGAGTCGTTGAATATTCATGAGGTGGGGAATGGGCTGCGCGATCTTCAGTAAGTAAAGTTCATCATGCGTATAATACACACTATGCATACTTAGCGTTTTCTCTCATCATAAAAGCAGTCCATGATAAAATACATTTATAGAGTGTTAACTTTAGATGGCAATGTCCTGCGACGGGATAACAGGTGCCTCCGGTGAAAAGAAGGTGATATACACACTATACTGTGGCACAAAAGATGTATCCATCGCGGGAGAGTGGCCAACCGAGGAACACTCAAAAGAGATATAAAGAATATTAAAAACAAGGTAACAAATGTTACAACATATCCTTACACATGTGTTGTAACACTGTGTATCGCCTCTAGGACAAAGTTTCCTTTCTCAGGGAGCATTGATGGATCCTTGTCTACATAATATTTTATGGCTTCTATTCCTTTATCGTGACAGAGATTAGAATAAAAGCGCAGAAACATGTAGGGTGAGCCGAAGAAAAGAAGGCTTCCATGCAGCCTTTTCAAAGTCAGAAGTACACTAGAGTCACGTTGATAGGAATCTAAACTGACTACATATTTTTGTGATAGAACATCTACTTAATGTAATAAATTACAGGGAAGGGAAGAAAGCCCTAAAATTATCGGTCTCCCAGGTGGATTTTTGGGGTCCTTGTGGACCTTAGTGAGGTGGTAAAAGGTTGGGGTACTAGTGTTCTCAAGCCAAATGAATCGTTTTTCTTTCTTAGAGAGGATTTTTTAAAGGTGGGAAGCTCTGAAAGCCTTCTCTGTGATTAAAAGACATGAATCGCTCTAAAGGAGATATGGTTAGCAATGTCTCTTAGCGTAGGACCATGCATTACAGTGAAGGAGGTTTTCTGAGGAAGAGAAAGCTTGACTTCAGTGTTAAAATCTCTGCCTCCTTGACTTTATACAATCGATTTACATCTCACTTCAGAGTAGATTTTCTCGATGATGGCACCACACTGGATCATGAAAATGATTTGAAAGGTGTTCAGCTGTTTGACAACATGCTGGTAGTGGTTTATTAGGTCAATTTCTGCTGATAGTTCCTACTGGCTGAAAGGGAACCTAATGCGCAGAACATGGATACTGGACTGGTAGAATTATCACAGGTTAGGTTGGCAACTTAGGGTTCTTCTTCTGTCAATTTTCAGATAAAGTAATGTAGGTCTATAAAGAGAACAAATTTGCTACATTTGGTTTGTGGGAGAGAAACACAGCACTTTGTTTAGTAGGGAGGTTTCATTTCCTTTGATTTCTGTGTTATAATCTGGGCCTCCAGTGGGACAGGATTTGGATTTCCCTCCTCTGTGGCCTCTTCTACATTTGTTCTATTTTGACTTTCTTTGAGCCCTGATGAAAACATCTTGTTTGTGATTTTGCAGATTGATGGTGATAGCTGGAGTGAGTTTCAGGTGAGGGGATGTAACTGGACCAATTAGGAATCGGTTGAGAGTTCAGCAGATTCTTTATATGGAAAAAGGTTCAGTAGGTGTATTGTCTTCATATGCACCTAACAGAGTCATTCGAAATATTTGTAATATTTGCAGTGTGAGGATATTCCGTAGATGTAGTGTCAATGGTTTGAAATGTTGTAGGTGGTAGCCCAAGGGCCTGGCCTGATTCTATTTGTAATATGGTGTGTGATGAAATATACATGCACAAGGTGGTGGTGGGGGTGGTGGTGGGGGTGTCACATGCCAGGTTTTGTCTTGTTCATCAGTGCATCAATATCCCTTACTTTCCCCTAGCTTTATCTTGAATAAGTAATGAAATCTCTGGAAGGCCACACTTCAAAGACTGAATGGAGTCTCTGGTGCTGTAGGGGGTAGCAATCAACTAACACCTCAGTAGCTTTGGTGACTCCAGGCTGCCTTAGAGTTCCCTCCACTTTTAGACAAAGGATAACCAAAGGATATGCCCCGTTTGTCAGTTATGGAGTTATGATCTATCCAGGCCCAAAGACAAATGCATATTTGGAATTTGAGTAGCCCTGAGAACTCATACCTGTGTCTCAATTCAGCCTATGAACAAGCAGGGACTAAATCCCATGAGTGGTAGAAAAATGCCTAAAAACAACACATTTTATTAAATCACATAAAAAAAAAATCGCATTCAACATTCATGTGACATGGGGTATAGGTGGATACCTGTGTCATGTTCCAAATAACAGGATCTACCACAAAAATGTGGTTGAAAAAGTTATAGATAAAATATTGCCCTCAGTATACAGAGTTAAACTTTAGTAAAAGGTCGTCCTACCCTAGTTCAGAAGCACTGACGGCAACATGAAACAGGACTGGGGTGTATTCCAGAACCTTCTGCCATGCCGCTCACATTAGGTCCCTTGATCCACTACCGGGAAAAATGACAAGCGGCTCCTTAAGGGCTAAGCATACAGCATGCCCTGCTGTGTCTTTGCACTTTAAATTGATACATTTTTCCTCTTGTACACAAGTCCCTCTGAAGATTCCATGCTGATGAAACGCGTCAGGGAAACGTATGTAGAGGGGGGAATACGCAGAATTACAGGGACAGTTTTGGTACTGCTCTTGTAAGAGCGGGAGTAACTGGGGATTTGGCCGGGAGAGTACCCCCTGGAATATTGCAGCATACACCGGGAAAAGATAGAGCTGTGCGCCGCTGTTTTCTATGGAGGGGGCACCTCCTCCTCCTTTCCAGCGCATGGCGGGCATACCGCAGTGTGAATGTAAGGTTTAATGGAGTTTTCCAGATGCAGAATTGTTTGCTGGTTTGTTTTTGAGAAATCAAATATCTATCTCTTTACAACTTCTGGAGCTTGAGTCATGTTGGCGGGTGTTCCATGAGGACTCCATGACTCCTGCTGCTTGAGACATTACATGACTTGGGTCTCAAAAGCTGAATAGAGAGAAGGACCTTTTCTAAATGAGATTTCTCAAAAAAAAAAAGTTTGTGCTGTGTATAATGGGACCTGCAGCAGCTGCCAGTAACCTGATAACCGAAATCCTGCCAACAGGTTCCCTTTAAGGTTATGCACCATATATTACGTAAGGGGGCCCCATTCCGAAGTCTGCTTTGGGGCCCTGCCTTTCCTAGTTACGCCTCTGCCCCCAGTATAAAGCCAGCCAGCCAGCCTATGCCCCCTCACCATAAAGTCTGGCAGCCTATGCCTCCAATATATAACCAGCTAACCCATGCCCCCAGTATACCCAACTGATGCTTGCTGACATCATAGAGTATGTGCCGACTCAGGTATAGAAGAGTTTATACTCGGCTTGTATTCAAGTATATTATATTTTATGTATTTCCACGTGAAATATGGACCCCATGTTTGACCTGAAAACGTGTTTTTGCATATCCCGACCATTCATAGCTTGGTGTGCGTCCCGGCTTTGCACCTGAACATTAATTGACAAAGTCTTGCACTGATCCCCTTCTAGGAGGTCCATGAAGATTGCTTTATGGTAAGGGAGGGATAGGTTTATGTAGGACAGCCTTGAGGCTGGATGAAGCTTCAAACATTGCGGATGTCGTCTCTGCTGAGGGCAGCAGACGTTTGTTTTGGTGAGCATACTAGCTGCCGCTGCTTTATTGGCTTCAGTGACGGGCAAGTAGTGTATGAAGATTTTCATTGGCAATGCTATAGAGATACATGAAACAGCAATCCACATGCTCATCCACTGCTCCATTTACACAAGGGAATACCTGTTCACACAGGTCCCAGTGGTAGGATCCCTACAGCTATCCTGTGCGGCTCTTAAATTAGTTGTGTATCATTGTTTAGGGTACTTCTGACTTGATTTATAGTAAATAATTCTCACTTTGGATGGATGTCATGATCTTTTGGTTCTTTTCCTTGTGTCATTCCATTACAGTAATGGTTGTACTGGGTAAAAGGGACTCACCTTTAAGTGTAGCTTTCTTGAGTACTTTCATTGCATACAGTTGGTTGTCATCAGGAGGAGTTATTTTTCGAACCAAAAATACCTGCAAAGTAAACAAAAAATAATGTATACAGCACATATATGTAATTTTCATGCTAGAACAATTAGACATTCACTCCACTTCACGTTTTTAATGTTTTCAGGAGACCTGAATCACAATTATACATGATCAAACCGATAAACCGATAAAACCGGCGTGCCAACCTTACAAGTACCTAAAGGGAACTTGTAAAAACTGTAATACCATGCTACAACAGAAGCTTGGTGTCATGCCAGGTAAAGCAGAGACCCAGCGACTAATGCTTTGAAAACCATTGTTGGCTGGAAATACATAGGGCATAACTGCTAAGGAATATCCACAGCAAGTCAGGCTGATTCAGCAGCAGCAATAGTAGTTCACTCAATCATTTAAGGCTTTTTTTTTTTTAGAAAATGTGAACCACATTGGTTTCAAGTTAGGTAATCTCACCAGATTTTACCTAATTAAAGGTAGGATATGAAATCTCCTCTAAATCTGGCTTGTTCACCTATAAGCAAAATCACCTTCAAAGTCAGAGAAATTCAGAGGGCCTGAACTTCAGATGCCCCTTTTGGTTCAGCAATACCTAGAAACATGCCTATGGAATCTTGAAGTTGGTCACTTTTCAATTAATCTGTTGTTCCATTAGACATGTCTCTGCATGTATATGTACCTGTGTCTTTGCCTCCTGTGAGAGCTTTATATTTCCATAATTTATTTTATTTTTTTGTTAGAGATGTTGGGTTTACATATATATTTTTTTTTTTAACTTTTTTATTGCAGTCAGAATTACAGGCATTGGTACATTGTCTTTTTATGCTTTACAATCATGCACAGTATTACATATTACAATATAATTATTCTGCATTGAGTCAATACCATCAATCTGTCTGAGCGACTTTGTTCTTGTTTATAACTTTGTGTTTCGTTTTAGTAAGAGAATGTTTGTGCCTCAGTACCATTACCCTATGCTTTTGCCTTTGGGTATACTTTCTTATATCGAGAGAGCATATTCCTCATGTCCCCCCCCCTCTCTCCAGGCAGTATATAGCAGAGTCCCTAACTAATTTCACACGTAGCTCTCCATATTGGTTTTCCTTTTCTAGCTTTCCGTTCTGATGGTGCATTTTTATTACATTAAGTTGTCCTTAAAGTACCTCAAATCGATCTTCTGGCTACATACTCCCTCATAGCTCTCTAAGTCTGGGAGGAGAATAATATTCTTAGCTTAGCGAGTCCACAACACCATTACCCATACGTGATCAAAAGTGTAATCTCCGTTTCTGTCTGTGTATATAAATTATTCTTTTGTATGGCAGAATTTTGTTCACTTGTAACTTCCACATGCTGAGGGTAGGAGTATTAGGCGAATACCACCTCAACGCTATGAATTTTCGGCTTCAGAAATAGTGTTTCTTGCAAGAATATTTTTTGGTAATGAGTCCAATCTACTTCAGGAATTAGGCAATAAGCATATCTCAGGAGAGTGTGATAATGGGGCTGGTAAGATACTTGTGAGGAAGTCTCCACACCTAGGGCACGCTGTGGTCGATACCCGACCCATGTGTTGGAGCCGGACTGGGGTAAAGTATGCTTGGTGTATGAAGTATAGCTGGATGAGTTTGCCATTTACGGAGGGAGAGACCTTGAGGTGTGAGTATAGAATGTCTGGAATGGATTCCTTGTCTAGCGAGGGAATAAGTGTTTTCCATCTGTCTATTACTGACAATTGCAATTTTAGGATCTTTTTCTGAATCGAGTATAGAGTGCTGAAACTAAACCTCTGGGCCCCTGGGTCCTATGTATACCAATTAACGGATAAGAGGATATGGCGGGGAGAAGGGAACTGAGCTTCCAGCACGTGTCTTAGCTGTAGATCTGTCTAAATCATAATTATTTTGCAATTCTTGGAATGAGCAAAGAATGTTTGCAGTATATATGTTTCCTAACAATGTTATGCCTTTCTGCTTCCACAGGGCTTGTACGTGCAGGAGTGTAGAGTTGTGCCACAGTAGGGTCTCAGCCATAATATAGGTTTATTAGTTTTAGTAGCAAGTTCTTAAATTTTCAAGAGATTTGAAAAATGCTCAATTTTTGGTTGGCCAATTTAGTTTGGAAGTGCTAAAGGCTTAGGTAATATAAACCCCCACAAGTGACACCATTTTATAACATCTCAAACAATTCAAATCAGTACAATAGAAACCTCCGAGAAGTGACACCATGTTCCAAAAGGCACCCCTCAAAGAACGTATATAGGGTGGTATGAGCATTTAATCCCCAAGACGCTGATTCAAATGTATTACAAAGTGAATAGAGCAGAGTAAAAATTGCATTTTTTTCCCCAAATTTGCCATTCAAGTAAATCTCACCAGATTTTACCTCATTAAAGGTAGGATATGAAATCTCCTCTAAATCTGGCTTGTTCACCTATAAGCAAAATCACCTTCAAAGTCAGAGAAATTCAGAGGGCCTGAACTTCAGATGCCCCTTTTGGTTCAGCAATACCTAGAAACATGCCTATGGAATCTTGAGGTTGGTCACTTTTAAATTAATCTGTTCCATTAGACATGTCTCTGCATGTATATGTACCTGTGTCTTTGCCTCCTGTGAGAGCTTTATATTTCCATAATTTATTTTATTTTTTGTTAGAGATGTTGGGTTTACATATATATTTTTTTTTTTAACTTTTTTATTGCAGTCAGAATTACAGGCATTGGTACATTGTCTTTTTATGCTTTACAATCATGCACAGTATTACATATTACAATATAATTATTCTGCATTGAGTCAATACCATCAATCTGTCTGAGTGACTTTGTTCTTGTTTATAACTTTGTGTTTCGTTTTAGTAAGAGAATGTTTGTGCCTCAGTACCATTACCCTATGCTTTTGCCTTTGGGTATACTTTCTTATATAGAGCCATATGCCTCAGGTCCCCCCCCCCTCTCTCCAGGGCAGTATATAGGCAGAGTCCCTAACTAATTTCACACGTAGCTCTCCATATGTGGTTATTCTAGCTTTCCGTTCTGATGGTGCATTTTATTACATTATATTGTCCTTATAAGTACCTCAAATCCGATCTGTCTGGCTACAAGTCCCTCATAGCTCTCCTAAGTCTGGGAGGAGAATAATTAGTTCTTAGCGAGTCACACCATTCACCCCATACGTGATCAAAATTTATCCGGTTTCTGTCTGTGTATATAAATTATTCTTTTGTATGGCAGAGTAACAAATGTATGGCAAGTATGGCAAGTAACAAATGATCAGCCCAACTCATGTCACCGAAGCCAAACACCCCAAAAATCTTGTTTTGTGGCTTTTTCCGGGTATAGCAGTAATATCCTATATGTGGCAATACTCTGCAGGATGGAGACAGGCAGGGCTCAAAAGGGAATAATGGGCACAGGCATTTTACATATTTATTTTCTTTTTGGCATGATGAAGCATTTGTAGATGCCAATAGGGATTAGTACGTAGTAGAAACCCTTCAGTTCGGACCTATTTTGGAAAACTAGATCATCCATGAAAGAATCCAGGGGTATAGTTAGCTTCTAACCACACGGTGGGACCCCAAAAAAAAATGCATAATGGATAGTGTAATAGTAAAAAAATATCCAGTTATGTCATATCAAAAGTCATGGTGATAGTACATCAGGTAAATCTACATCTAAACGTTCCAGTGATGTGTAATAATACTAAAAGAGTCTCTTTCATACGTAAGTCCTAGTTGTTCTGGGCATGTTTCACAATGGTAAATGGTGTCCTTCTGAATATTTGTTTGGAGCACACGGCACCTTTGTGTCCTTCTTCTTGGCATATTTAGGGGAACTTCTCCTGGAAAGTGCTGCCCTGGTACAAATATGTATTTGTGTGGCCTCGCTTCCAGAATTATGGATGCAAGGCCATATGGCAACTTGATATAATTAGTGCTGGTGTAGAAATTTGTCCAGGTAGAGGTGGTAGCCCTGGCCACCACTGGGAGTGCTCCAAATTCCACAACTTGCCCAGTTTTGTGAGTAATATCCAGGAAGGGGGGGCATTCTGTGGGCACATAGTGGCCTTTCCCTTCATATACCCTGAACTTTTAGGTAGTATACCCTGATCTACTTTTGCACAGCTTATCATCTTCATGACCATACCTTGACCTCTTATTGGGCAGCGAATTGAAGTCTCCTTTAAATTGTACCAAAGACTCATCTATGCCCACATGTTTTGGGGGTATAGCCGGGGCAAAATTGGCACTAAAATGGTCTAATTAGATAGTTATCTAAAAGTTAGTATTACAAGTACACAAATAGGGGTACACCGACGGGACAAACTGGAAAAACAAAATAAAACCAGAACAAAAAAACAAAAACGTGCACTGTGCAAAAAGGCTCATACAAAGATACCTAGTGAAGAGCTAGTCACACGGGTGCAACCATAAGCGCATCCAGTGCAGAACAACGTTAACACAGTGTAGTAAAAAATGTTGTTTTGGGTTCAAAGGGACAGACCGAGATGAAAGAAACGGAAAAACGAGACTGACAAGTGTGATCACAAGGAGAGTTACCAGGAGGGAACTGATAGGGATAAGCTGGGTAGATAGTGTTTTGGTGTACACAGTAACACTCTTATCTTCTCTCCAGCCAATACCAAACCAAAATGGTGCCACTGGAAGGAGGAGGAAGGAGCAAAACCACGTTTTTTCAGCCCCCCAAACGCTGCAACTGGCCTTTAGACTTGAATGGCCAATCGCAGTGATTGGTGGGTGGGAAGATTCGACATGCACAGTATTGAGCTATGGATTTTTTTAACATATTAAACTGAATGAAAACCTGAGAATACTTTGTGAAAACCTGTTTCATTATGTCTAATGGTGCAAGCCCGATGACAGATTTCTTGACATGGACAGGTCAGGTCATTCAATATCGGCTACATTATGGAATGAAAAAATGAAAAAAATGTGTGAAAATATAATCATGTGAAACTTGAGGCCAAAACGCATGTAGGACTTCAGTTTAATTTACCATTTATTGACCCCATTACAATATTATCATATTGCATCCCACTTCTCTTCCTTAGTTGCACTTTATGGACAAGTGTCTTTTTCAACAGTAATAAACTATGAAACTATAATAATTGCAGATAGAAACAAGATGATTTTCTACCATGTCCTCATGACTAGGTATTTCCTGATTCTGCAGACTGTGAACTAGGTACGCGATGTAATGAACTTAAAGTGGGTTTAAACCTATGGTAGGTGTAGAGGAGACGAATGCATCATGCATCTATTTAGTTCTATGGAGGGGTGCTGGAAATGGGAGTGTTCCTAGGCTTCAGGAAAAGAATATCTGGGTTTTTTTTTCATGTGTTGCGGGTAACCAGCAAGGTCAGGGAGCACAGAAGTATTAGAATAATGCAGAATGAATTAATTTAGCAGAAACATGCCTCACCCAACCCCCTGCTCTTACCCTCACCTCCCTTCGCCTTGATAATCTAGATTTAAGCAGAGGAAGTGCAGGGGAGAGGGGAGACGAGCCTGCATTTAGAAGCGTGAAAGACATCAACCTGATCGAGACTACGCAAACCCCCCCAGACGCCCTCAGGATTTGCTCTAGATGCTGTTAAAGTTGATTTAGAAGGCAAGAGGCCCTACATGCCCTGTGCTGGGTGTTTTACAGAGAGCAGACATAGATACATAGATAGATATGAGATAGATATGAGATAGCATAAATAAACATAAATACCATTAATACAATAGAAGGATAACATAGATGGAGCTAGGAGATAGAAGATTAGTAGATAGAGGATAGATATGAGTAGGTACAATAAAGAGGACCCGAGAGGCAAAATACTTTGAGGGAATGATTCACAGGGACACCTGACGGCAGATTATGTATTTTAATTTTTTTTTGCTCAGAATGACGGTTACACTTTAACCATTACATGACGTAGCCTGTTTTTAAGTTAATCAATCAAGCTTTTTTTTTTTTTATTTGACCAGTGTCTCTTCTTGTGGTAATAACTTTTCACACAAGATATTCTTGATATGTTTTTAGATAGTTTCCGTAGTGAGACCATTGTAGGTTATCGTTAGTATTTGTGGATCTCAATTTTTTTTGGGGGTAAAAATTCCCTGAGAACGGGCAATACCACAAATCTGCCAAAAACTGACAGATGGGCCACACGACAGGGCTGACAGGAAAAGAAGGAAGAAGTAAAATTTTGCTTAAGCCTCAGTTTTCAACGTTTGGATTTGGAGTGCCTGTCATGGTTTCGCAGGGCCCGTGAGACGTGGTGCCAGTGCAATAGAAACCCCTGAGAAATTATTTAAATTCGAAAATTAGACCCTTCAGAGAATTTATTCTGGGGTTGAGGTTGAGCATTTTTGTTAACCCCAACATGTGGTAAAAATCTAATGACCCAGTAAATGGTGCAGAGCAAAAATATGACGTTTTTTATCTCAAAAATGTCATTTAGGTGCCAATATTGTGCCAAACCAGGGGGCATTTAGACAATCAGCCCGCAAAATTTATTATGCGGGCCTTGTTGACCCGAGTTTACAGCAATCCACACGCGTGCCAAATAATTGACAGAGGCTGGACACCGGCGAGGGAACCGAGAAGGGAAAGCGAGCGAAAGTTTGCTTTGGAGCCCACCTTGTCACTAGACTGGTGTTGGGGTTGCCCCTGATGTATCATTGGACAAATAGATTACCCCCCAAAGCAAGTACCCCATTTTAGGAATGCCACCCCTCAAAAGAATTATCTAGGGGTTGTGATAGAACATTTTAACCCCCGAGATGCTGGGATAAAATGTATACAAAATGATGGGGGCAGCACGTGTAAAAATTTCATTGATGGTCTCAAATGGCTCAAAAAGTAGGAAAGAAATTATTCAGCCCAACATCATGCCACTGCAGATAACACCCCAAAAATTATTGGTGGGATACACGGGTATGGCAATGACCATGTGTGAGCAATAGTCTACAGGCGAGGGACCACAGCCCAAGGAGGCCCCTGGAAGAGATAAGCCAAATTTTAGCTTTTGAGCAGCACCCTTTTATAGGTGAGTGTGGGGTTGCCCCTGACGCTACCATTGTAAAATAGAAACCCGGAAGTCCAGCGACTGCATTTAGGAAAGGGACCCTCAAGAATTTTATTTAGGTTGTATGAGCATTTTAACCCATAAGTTCGCTATCAAATTGTAACACAACTTGAATGGGGTTTGAAGTGATAAATTTGCTTTGCAATTTCTCTTACGTTGTCATTGAGGTGTCAAAAGTATTTGCCCAATTCATGCGCATGGAGACAAACAACCCACAAAATAATAAAGCAGGTTTCCCAGGTACAGTGGCAATAATACTACAAGATGTAGACACGGCAGGGTTGGCAAGAGAATGGATTTGGAGCTCCGACTATTACATTTTTTTTTGGGTACCTAAAACATTTGTAGAGCCCTTAGGATCAGTCAGTAGAAACCTCTGGAAGAATTAGCGGTCCTACACATCCCTCCATGGAATCAGGGTGCTGTTACGGTGAGCCTTTTAACCACCACACAGGTGGGACCCCAACGATGAATGATGCGTGGATAGTGCATAGTACAAAATATCTATTATGTCATCTTTTGTGCCCAGCTCCTGCCACAGGAGGACAAACCACCCTAAAATCTGATTTAACCTCTTACTTTGTGTTCTGGTACCTAGGCACTCAGAAGTCCCAGGCATCCACTTGCGACAAATGGGGGCGGACAAGAGCCCGAGCCATGCCTTCCAATTTTCCTTGTCGCCCTCAAAACGTCCTTCAGAAAGAAGTAGGACAAGAAAAAATTAGAAATCGAGAGAGAAAGATCGAAGCCCAGCAGGATCGCACAAGCGTGCCAGCTGGAAGAGCCGACGACGCAGCCGCGAGTCTCGGCTCAAATAGCCCTCCTCGCCTCCGCCTCCAGAAGCTAGCGGGCTCTCTCCGCCGCCAAGCTGACCTCCTCCATTCCTCTCCACCTCTCACTACCAGCAAGATCCTATCCTCTTCTCCTCCTCCACAAGCTACCTCCTCCCCCTACACTCCATTCCTCCTCCTCTCCTTCCTCCAAGCTACCTCTCGCTCTTCCTCCTCCCCACAGCTAATCTCCTCCTATCCTCCTCCTACTATCCTCCAAGCTTCCTCGCTACTCTCTCTCTCCTCCTCCTCCACCAGTACTCCTTCTCTCCTGCCTCCTCCAAGCTACTCCTCTCTCTCCTCTCCTCACTTCCTCCTCTCTCAAATTCCTCTTAAGTACCTTTACTCCTCTCTGCTACTCCTTCCTCTCCTCCAAGCTACTCTCTTCTCCTCTCCTCAGTACTCCTCCTCCTCCTCTCAGCAAGTCTCTCATCTCTCACTACTCTCTTCCTCCTCCTCCTCCAAGCTACTCCTCCTCCTCACTACCTCTCTCCTCCTCCTCCTCCAAGGCTACTCCTCTTCTTCCTCCTCATCCAAAGCTACTTCCTTCCTCCTCCTCCCAGCAGCTACTCTCTTCCTTCCTCCCAAGCTACTCCTCTATTCCTCCTCCTCAGCTACTCTCCTCTCTCCTCCCAAGTCTCCCTCCTGCTTCTATCTCTCCTCCTCCTCCAAGCTCCCTCCTCCTCCAAGCTCCTATGCTCCTACTCCTCAAGCTCCTACTCCCTCCTAGCTCCTCCTCCTACCTCCCTAGCTACCTAGCTCCTCCTCCATCCTCCTCCTAGCTTACTCTCCTCTAGCTACTCCTCCTCCTCCAAGCGCTTGGCTAGTAAGATCTGCCAAAAAAATCATCCACCCAGATCGATGTCATTGGCCACGTCTGTATTGACTGGCAATTGCGCGAGAGGAGCACAGGGCCAATCAAAATTGGTCTTGGTTGGATGTATCAGAGGGGTGTCAGCTGGTTGTACGCCGAACCTCCCACCAAAGACGTCGCCTCTGTCTTGCGAGTTGACGTCAAAAATTGCAAATGGTGCACGCCATCGATATTATGGACGCTGAGGCATTATGACACTGCGCTCAGCAAGATGAGGCGATAGATATCAGGAGCGGATGACATATAATATCCGGAACAGGTTATAATTTTTTTTTTTTGGGGTGGTGTGTTTTTACTTAGATGTCCCCCATGAGGTCATAAAGACCCCTGGCCGGCATCGTCACTGAAAAAAAACAAAAAATTGTATTATTTTTTCTATTACAAGTTTTCCCCTGTAACGAGGCATCTATAAGAGCCTCAGACAGGGAGTTACGGGAAATGACGGGGAACAGGTGATCGAGAGTGCCGGTGGAAAAAAGCTAGACCCAGAGTCTAGTGTCTTGTTCCGACCATAGTGGTAGTATAACACTCGGCTTTTGATTTTGGTATGATCCCTTTCTGGGGTATAACAAGACCACCCAGATGACTTCATCCTCTGGAAGCACTGGTTCGCGCTTGCTGACTCTAGTACTTTTCCCATCCTTTGCGTGTCCTCTCATTGTTATTACCATCCTAAAACTCTCGTTTTCCCACTCCCTTTTTCCACCCGCTCTCCCCCCCTCCACTTTTCTTACTGCCTTTCTCTTCCATCCCCCCCCCAACCACCAGTGCTACTCCCCCCCGAGGCCCACTCCTCCCTCATCATTACCGCCCTGCCTCTGATGAAATTCAAAGGCCTCCGCCTCACTTAAGTAAAGACTCGCATAGTGAATTCTTCATTTCTTGAGAGAGGCCTTTCTCTCTTCATATCCGGCCGTGTAGGTGACACTCCATCCCACCTGGTTTGGCTCCCTGCGTGGTTCCAAACCAGGATGAAAAAATGCACGGTGAGGCACGGGGGCCAACGATGGACGGGACAAGTACTACTTCACAGAGCTGGAGCTTTGCGATCCCCAAGAGCAGGGTGACGAGAATATGGACGAGCGCTGATGACAAGGTAACACAAACACGTGTGGCCCCGTGTGGGTTCAATGGGACAAGTGCCCGCCAATTACATACCAAAAGGCAGTTGCTACAATAGCGGGGATGACACGACCCGTTCACACCTCGGACAGCTGACTGGGCACGACTACACCACTGGCATTCTGGGTAAGGGTATTAAAATACACATTTTTGACACGCCGCTCGCGAGTTAAGCCCCGTTACCCCTTGATGAAGCAGTGTATTCGGTGGAGGAAAACATGTTGGGAGCGGCTTGAGCAGCAAGTTTTAATTGCAGAGTACTCATGCAGGTAGAAGTGAATATCAAATAATATCAGGCAGGCAGCATAGGATAGAGAAGTATGTGTGGTGTGAATGATATTTACCAGGTGTATGAGACACCAATTGGGCTCATAGGCCTGGATCAGGGGTAATTGGGGCACCCACTCCTCTACTATATATACAGTGGCATAACATGATCACCTCATTTTGATCCCTACATAGGGGGATACAGGCAGTAGTAAGAGCGTAATTTCTATCTAACAATCACTTGGACAATTGGATGGATAAACCCCATAACCTATTGACCAGGGCGTGCGAACGACTTTCTGGATTATCATACCCAAACAGTCTAAAGATACATTAACCCATATAAACAGTCTCACCTGAGACCACAAACTCAACCCACCCCTGAAATCTGCCCCACTATGTATATGATGACAACATTTAATACCTTAGGTTGGTATTCCGGAAACCAGTACAGGGACATTGGATTGAGCAAATCTGTTTTTTTTAGCTTTTAAATTTATGTCACTGTAATAAACTAAATGATTACAGGTAAAGTTTTATCCCTTGGTTATGGTGCTTAGCGGCTAGGTGCCCCTCTTGCAAAGTTTAGAAAATAGCCCTGAAAGGGGAAAGTTTCCAACTTCCCCTTTTGTGGATAACTAACAGAAAATCGTTCTTCCCCTGGGATTTAAAGAGTAACGGTCTGTCAAGGGTTTGTTTGTCTTTAGCAAGTCAACGATCTTGGGGATGTAAAACAACTTTGGCCTATAGTCTCGTTAACCTCAGAGTTCAGTTGCCATACCACTCAGATTACCTACGTGGTGCAAAGTCTCTACATCAGGGCCGATAGCCCTGTGAGTCCCATAGCTGGTTTACTTGTGTTTCTCAGCATGTTTCATGGAGTAGGGGAAAGTGGTTCCCTGACTGAAAGGGGAAGTGTACAGAACAGGGATACAGATGGTCTCCTGCAAGAATAGTGAGGACAAGATCTCCCCAGTTCCATCATCCCTTCATCCCGTCTGATTCTACAGAACTTTCTCGGTCTTATTTGCATATCCTGCTGCTTCTACCCCCACCTTGTCATCGGCAGATCAGCTCGTGCCTGATAAGCTGATTAACCCTTATGTGCTCAACCACCAGCACAGATATAGACTTAATTAACGTTTACTATGATTTCTAACTATTTACGTATACTTGTTCCCTGACTCCTCCATGTGATGGAAAGCGTTCAGGCTGGTATACCTATATACAGCCTGTATGGACTGACACTTTGCGATGTTCACTGGATTTACATGTGGAGAAACTTAAAATGGATTTAATGCAAAATTTATTTGGAGAACACAAGTGCATCATGGGTTCTGTAGGCAGCTAGCTAGTCTCGCCTGAGGGCATAGATGACAGACATCTCCGCCCACGTCACTCTGATAAGAACATTTTTTGTCACTTTAAGAGGAATGCCATAACTTGGAAGAAAGGGTTAACAGCACAAAGTAGGCATCATTAATTCGTTTAGCAAAGAGGGAATCGCAATATAATAATTGTGGTAAAAGTCACTATAGCTTTACAGTTACGCTTAAAGACAGCTGAGAAAAAATGGCATTACGTTTTATCAATTTGTACACTTAGACACGAACAGCAAGCAGAGCAAATTTATCACTTTGTTGTTATTTTACAAATTTACTTTATATGATGACAGGCCTTCAACCTGTACCATAATAAAACTGTGTACGCACTTCCCAAAGAAGAGCCTTGCCCCAGGACTTTGAGCAAAAAGGGGATTGATCGCCCTCTCAGAACTTCCTTGACATGGTGTGAATAATGGGGATCTCCTTCACACCACCTTCATCCTGTTATAGGAAAAAAAAAAAAAATTTCAAGGTTAGGTTAAGGTTATAAAGAATATGATCATTAAGTAGTCATAAGGTAATATTTAGATTATGTATAGGACAAAACATACTGAAACCTCTATATTACATGTGTATATATAGTCAGTGTATGCTTAATAATCGGGGGGAAAAAACAACAACAAATAAACCAAAAAGAATTAAACATGGTATACCGGCATCAAGTTATGACAAAAAAGCTTCAGACTTTCATACCAAAAAATTAATCAAAATAGTAGCACACAGCCTTTTCTATACACAGGAAGTGGTAAAGACTTCAGAAAACAGCTCTTTAAACTAAATAACTCATTAAAAAAAAAGAAAAAAAAAAAGAAAGTAAAATAAATAATTATTCAAAAACTTGTCTATTGGGGTTTTTTTTTCTTTTACACCAAGCCATCCTTGGTACCTACTAACCAAATGAAAAGATGTACTGTATCTGCGAAGAGGAGGACCATCGAGATTTGTCCCTTGTGCTTTTTATGTGTCCCAAAGAGAGCGGAGTGTCCTATCCCAGGAAGACGACTATCCTTCTCCATTGGGGCTCAATGCCCATCATAGACAGGGGGGCACTCCCGGTGTTTATGAATAAGAATGGACTATGAAGATGTGGAATCTGCAACTCTTCAGCTGCTATCTGCTGAAACCGAAAGCGATGACTGTAAAGCTATTAAAACTTCCGTACCTCAAACCTCAGAACCAAAAGACATGTGACACCAACTGGGGAGCGGAGGGATACACAAGCACTGAGGCATCTCGCTCTTATAAATGAAATGGAGTGGTAAAACTTAAGCTGCAGGGCCTGAAAACAGTTGTTAATAGCCCAGGGTTTCTAAGAAACAAACATATTAGATATGTTCCTTTTTTAGAAAGATGGCATTTGTATGATTTAGAGAAGAATGAGACCTCTCTGGTATTATGGGTAGTAAGTAGCCCCAACTTTCAGATAAATCGGGGTTTCATCTGTGGGAACCATTGAATTACGGGATAGGTTGTATGGAGGAAAAAAAACTATTTTGCAAAGCCACTATTTAGAGCAGTTGTGAAGTATGGTTCAAGTAAAGTAGAAAAAAAAAAGTGAGGGCCTGAGACCAGAGAATCCTCCGGCAGATACAGATTAATGGACACAAAAGACCCAAGTAGTAAAATTTATTAAAGTTTTCAAAGGAATCTAAATGTAGTGTGGAAATCCTAAATTAGACTTTTGTAGCAACTTACAAACAATAGAGTATTGGTCATTGCATTGTGGTTTTGAGCCATGAGGCTACGAATCCAGTGGTTCAAGACAATTCGCAAACAATAAACAGAGAGGTATGGGGATAGAGCAAGTATCTTCAAATAAATTGAGAGATAGAAAATGGGTTAAACCAGAAAAAAAACTAAAAAAACAACATTTGTCAATTCTTCATTGTTTCCACAGTGGTCACAAGCTTTATCACATGGCATTTACATGAAACTCGGTCCTCAGTGATGATACCAACTTTTTTGCCATATGAACCTCTGTAAATCAGTAAAGAATAGAAAATAAACAGAAGTACAGATTATAAATCTTTTTCTATAATTCTCCCTCAGAGGTCCGATAATGACCTCTACAAGCGTCTAGACGCATAAGGGCTGATTTACACCCAGATAAAAAAAACCCAGAAATACGATTGGTGGTTTTCTGGTTTAGGGTACTGGCTGGAAGCTATGAGCAGTTTGTCGGTGCTTACTGCGACCTATCGAGCACGCGCCAGTCACCAGGAAATGTCTATGACCACCCCTCCTCCCCACCAGGCCAGCTAGCGGCTCCAATAGAAGGTAATGTGACCCGGGAGCTAAGGTCACATGACATTAGAAAGTGCAGCGGACTGCAGAGGGTGTAATGTAATAAAAAAAATTAAATAAATTAAAAAAAGTGGAAAAATATTTAAAATGTTATACCCCAAAAATAATTCAGTGGGCATCCAGAACCAAGGTCTGTCCTAAAGGGGGTTGGGGCCAACAGCGCCTTCTCTGAGGGGGCATTTTGTCAGCGGCTCGGTCGGGAGGAAGCAATGGGGGGGGGGTCTAGGCATGGGGTGTCAGAGGTGTTGCAAGGCATCAACCGGAAGGCCACTAAATTTTACCATATATTGCATACAAAGAAGTGAGCTAAAACTAGCTTTTACTGAAAATCTAATAATATATACAGACGTGTAAGATACACAATAGCTGCTGCTATGCAGAAGTCCTTATGTGCATGAACTCCCATCTAGGAGAAAAATAGACAAATGCTAAAAACATGAGCTGGGGGTGTGGCCTAATGTATAAAGCTTCACTGATCAGAATAGTGGCAGCTAGGCTCACCTTAGATGGGTGCAGCCAGCCTATGTCATGCAAAACACACTATCCGTCTTCCTTGAGCACGACGTGTGTTCATAGTTTTGTCTCAGGCGAGAGCGTCAGAGTGGGCTCTGTCCAGAAAGAATGACACTTTATGGTCTTTAAATAGTGGGAGGGATTAGAGAATATAAGCAGGGGTAAGATCGGACTTGTGGATGTCAAGAATGGGTCAAGATGACAATGTCATCTTCCCTGGGAAGCACCAAGCTCCAGATCTTCTTGATATCCCTGATAACCTACGAACTGAAGAGGATCGGTAGCACTTAGGTGTGGCTGGTCCGAACTTAGCCCACATACCCAGAACAGGAGAAATATAAATGGAGGCTAAGAGGAGTTATCCGAGTAAGAAGGATGGAAATAAACCGTATGTTACGACACAATGGGAGGGGGTTACAAGTGGGTAATAGGAAATAAGAAGGGAGAAGTACGGAGGGTCTGGTATGCTATTATGGGGACCAGTGATTTCGTCCTTATAGGGACAATTTGGCACACGTGTCATAGGGATATCATATTGGTCAACCAAATCCCGACAGCTAGGTGGCAGGACTGTTTCACCTTCCTGGGATAAATGAAGATGGGTTGAAAAATTGAGAGGGGTGTGCACCGCATAAGAAAGTCCACTGTCCGTCAGTAAGAACAATCCCATGCAACATGGTTCAATCGCCATACTTGCCTACATTTGTTACTCTGCCATACAAAGAATATTTATATACACAACAGAAACCGGATAATTTTGATCACGTATGGGGTGAATGGTGTGACTCGCTAAGAAACTAATTATTCTCCTCCCAGACTTAGGAGAGCTAGAGGGACTTGTAGCCAGACAGATCGGATTGATGAGGTACTATAAGGACAATATAATGTAATAAAATGCACCATCAGAACGGAAGCTAGAATAACCACATATGGAGAGCTACGGTGAAATAGTTAGGGACTCTGCCTATATACTGTCCCTGGAGAGAGGGGGTGGGGGGGCTGAGTTTATAGGGCTCTATATAAGAAAGTATACCCCAAAAGGCAAAAGCAGGGTAATGGTATGCTGAGGCACAAACATTCTCTTACTAAACGAAACACAGTTAAAACAAGAACAAAGTCACTCAGACAGATTGATGGTATTGACTCAATGCAGAATAATTATATTGTATATGTATACTGTGCATGATTGTAAAGCATAAAAAGACAATGTTACCAATGCCTGTTAATTCTGACTGCATAAAAAGTTAAAAAAAAAATATATATGTAACCCAAACATCTCTAACAAAAAATAAAATAATATGGAATATAAAGCTCTCACAGGAGGCAAAGAACAGGTACTATACATGCAGAGAGACATGTCTAATGGAACGATTAATTTAAAAGTGACCAACCTCAAGATTCCTAGGCATGTTTCTAGTATTGCTGAACCAAAAGGGGCATCTGAGTTCAGGCCCTCTGAATTTCTCGACTTTGAAGGTGATTGTTGCTTATAGGTGAACAAGCCAGATTTGAGGAGTTTCTATCCTACCTTTAATGAGGTAAAATCTGGTGAGATTGTACTTGAATGGAAATTTGGGGAAAAAAATCAATTTTTACTCTGCTCTATTCACTTTGTAATACCCTTGAATCACGTCTTGGGATTAAATGCTCATACCACCTATATACGTTCTTTGAGGGGTGCCTTTTGGAACATGGTGTCACTTCTCGGAGGTTTCTATTGTACTGATTTGAATTGTTTGAGATGTATAAAATGGTCACTTTGGGGGTTTTTATTTACCTAAGCCTTAGCACTTCCAAACTAAATTGGCCAACCAAAAATTGAGCATTTTCAATCTCTTGAAATTTAAGAATTGCTACTAAAACTAATAAACCTATATTATGGCTGAGACCCTACGTGGCACAACTCTACACCTCCTGCACGTACAAGCGCCTGTGGAAGCAGAAAGGCAATACATCAAGTAACAAATGATCAGCCCAACTCATGTCACCGAAGCCAAACACCCCAAAAATCTTGTTTTGTGGCTTTTTCCGGGTATAGCAGTAATATCCTATATGTGGCAATACTCTGCAGGATGGAGACATGGCAGGGCTCAAAAGGGAATAATGGGCACAGGCATTTTACATATTTATTTTCTTTTTGGCATGATGAAGCATTTGTAGATGCCAATAGGGATTAGTACAGTAGAAACCCTTCAGTTCGGACCCTATTTTGGAAAACTAGATCCATCCATGAAAGAATCCAGGGGTATAGTTAGCATTCTAACCACACAGGTGGACCCCAAATAAAATGCATAATGGATAGTGAATAGTAAAAAAATATCCATTATGTCATATCAAAAGTCATGGTGATAGTACATCAGGGTAAAATCTACATCTAAAGTTCCAGTGATGTGTAATAAATACAAAGCTCTCTTTCATACGTAGTCCTAGTTGTTCTGGGCATGTTTCACAATGGTAAATGGTGTCCTTCTGAATATTTTGGAGCACACCGTGCACCTTTGTGTCCTTCTTCTTGGCAGTTTAGGGGAACTTCTCCTGGAAAGTGCTGCCCTGGTACAATATGTGTTGTGGCCTCGCTTCCAGAATTTATGGAAGCAAGGCACTTGAATAATGTAGTGCTGGTGTAGAAATTGTCCAGGTAGAGGTGGTAGCCCTGGTCCACCACTGGGAGTGCTCCAAATTCCACACTAGCTTTGCAGTAATATCCAGGAAGGGGGGGCATTCTGGGGGCACTATAGTGGCCTTTCCCTTCATATACCCTGAACTTTTAGGTATACCCTGATCTACTTTTGCACAGCTTATACATCTTCATGCCATACCTTGACCTCTTATTGGGCAGGCGGAATTGAAGTCTCCCTTTAAATTGTACCAAAGACTCATCTATGCCCACATGTTTTGTGGGGGTATAAGCCGGGGCAAACTTGGCACTAAAATGGTCTAAAATTAGATAAGTGTAACAAAATAGGGTTACACCGACGGGCAAACTGGAAAAAAAATAAAACCAGGAACAAAAACAAAAACGTGCACTGTGCAAAAAGGCTCTACAAAGATACTGTGAAGCGCTATTCACACGGTGCACCAATAAGCGCATCCAGTGCAGAACAACGTTAACACAGTGTAGTAAAAATGTTGTTTGGGTTCAGAAGGGACAGACAGAAGATGGGAAAAACGGATGACAAGTGTGATCACACAGGTAATACACAGGAGGGAACTGATAGGGATAAGCTGGGTAGATAGTGTTTTGGTGTACACAGTAACACTCTTATCTTCTCTCCAGCAATACCAAACCAAAATGGTGCCACTGGAAGGAGGAGGAAGGAGCTAAAACCACGTTTTTCAGCCCCAAAACGCTGCAACTGGCTTATCAGACTTGACTGGCCAATTGCAGTGATTGGTGGGTGGGACCGATTCGACTGCACAATATGAGCTATGGATTTTTAACATTAAACTGAATGGAAAACCGTGAGAATACTTCTGTGAAAACCTGTCATTAGGTCTAATGGTGCAAGCCCGATGACAGATTTTCTCTGACAGGACAGGTCATTCCAATATTCGCTACATTATGGGAATGAAAAATAATGGTATAATCATGCTGAACTTGAGGCCAAAACGCATGTAGGACTTCAGTTTAACACATTCTATGCCCCATTACATATATTATATATGCAATCCCTTCTCTTCCTTAGTTGAACTTTATGGACAAGTGTCTTTTTTCAACCGTATAAACTATGAAACTATAATAAGAAACCACTCAAACGCTATGGAATTTATTTTCGCGGCTCGAAATAGTGTTTTCTTGGATAAAGAAATTTTTTGGTTTTTTGGTAAGAGTCCAATCACGTTCAGGAATTGAGGCAAAGCAATAAGCATATCCTCAGGAGGTGTGATATGGGGCTTGGTAAAGTATACTTGTGAGGAAGGTCAGTCCACACCTAGGGACAAAACGCTGTTGTGGTTCGATACCGACCCATGGTGTTGGGAGCCGGACTGGGGTTAAAAGTATGCTTTGGTGTTTTATGAGTATGACTCTGGTATTGATGAGTTTGGTCCATTTACGAGTTTAATATAGAGGAGAGAACTGAGGTGGGGAGTATAGATGTCTGGAATGGATTCCTTGTCTTAAGCGAAGGGAAAAGTGTTCCATCTGTCATTACTGACAATTGCAATGATTTTAGGATTTTTTACCTGAATCGGATAGATGGTTAGATAGGAGTGCTGAAAAACTAAACCTCTGGCCCCGATGGGTCTCCTATGTCATGACCAAAGTATAAAGGGATATACCGAGGTACTTTTACTGGACTGGGTTGCTAGTATTAGAAGGGAACTGGAGCTTTCCAGCACTTGTGTCAAGCGCTGGTAGATCCTGTCAAATCATTAGTATATTTTGCTAATTCTTGGTATGAGAGCAAGGAATGTTTGCCATAATAATTTATATGTTCCTCTAACAATGTTATGCCTCTTTCTGCTTCCACAGGCGGCTTGTACGTGCAGGAGTGTTTAAGAGTGTGCCACAGTAGGGTCTCAGCCATAATATAGGTTTATTAGTTTTGTAGCAAGTTCTTAAATTTCAAGAGATTGAAAATGCTCAATTTTTGGTTGGCCAATTTAGTTTGGAAGGCTTGTTAAAGCATACGAGTCTTAGGTATTATAAAGAAACCCACCACAGTTGACCATTTATTACATCTCAAACATTCAAATCAGTACAATAGAACCTCCGAGAAGTGACACCATGTTCCAAAAGGCACCCTCAAAGAACGTATTATAGGTGGTATGAGCAATTTTAATCCCAAGACGTGATTCAAAGTGTATTACAAAGTGAATAGAGCAGAGTAAAAATTGATTTTTTCCCCAATTGCCATTCAAGTACATCTCACCCAGATTTTACCTCATTAAACAGTTAGGATAGATATGAAATCTCCTTCAATCTGGCTTGTTCACCTATAAGCAAATCACCCTTCAAAGTCAGAGAAATTCAGAGGGCCTGAACTTCAGATTCCCCTTTTGGTTCAGCAATACCTGAAACATGCCTATGGAATCTTGAGGTTGGTCACTTTTAAATTAATCTGTTCCATTTGACATGTTCTCCTGCATGTATAGTACTGGTTCTTTGCTCCTGTGAGAGCTTTAATTTTCCATATGATTTTATTTTTTGTTAGAGATGTTTGGGTTTACATATATATTTTTTTTAACTTTTTATTGCAGTCGAATTAACAGGATTGGTTACATTGTCTTTTTAATGCTTTACATATGCACAGTATGACATATTCAATAAATTTCTGCATGAGTCAATCCATCAATCTGTCTGAGTGACTTTGTTCTTGTTTAAACTTTGTGTTGGTCGGAAGAGAATTGGAAAGCCCAGTTTAATGAATAATATACAAGAAAAAGAAAATCTGGGATGCGAAGACCGAAAAAGGTTACTTGCCAGAATTAATATGCTTTGTTTTGGGTATAGCTTCCTTCTATAGGCCATAACACTCAGCCCCCACCCCCTCTCTCCAGGCAGATAGTTATAGGCAGAGTCCCTAACTAATTCACCGTAGCTCTCCATATGTGGTTATTCTAGTTCGTTTTTCTGATGGTTGCATTTTATTACATTATATTGTCCTTATAAGTACCTCAATCCGATCTGTTGGCATCACAGTCCTCATAGCCTCTCTAAGTTGGGAGGAGAATAATTAGTTCTTAGCGAGTCACACCATTCACCCCATACGTGATCAAAATTTATCCGGTTTCTGTTCTGTGTATAAAGATTATTCTTTGTATGGCAGAGTAACAAAAAGTATGGCAAGTATGGCAAGTAACAAATGATCAGCCCAACTCAGTACCGAAGCCAAACACCCCAAAAATCTTGTTTTGTGGCTTTTTCCGGGTATAGCAGTAATATCCTATATGTGGCAATACTCTGCAGGATGGAGACATGGCAGGGCTCAAAGCGGAATATAATGGGCACAGGCATTTTACAATTTATTTTCTTTTTGGCATGATGAAGCATTTGTAGATGCCAATAGGGTTAGTGACAGTAGTAGAAACCCTTCAGTTCGGACCTATTTTGGAAAACTAGATCATCCATGAAAGAATCCAGGGGTATAGTTAGCATTCTAACCACACGGTGGACCCCAAATAATAAATGCATAATGGATAGTGAATAGTAAAAAAATATCCATTATGTCATATCAAAAGTCATGGTGATAGTACATCAGAGTAAAATCTACATCTAAACGTTTCCAGTGATGTGTAATAATACTAAAAGAGTCTCTTTCATACGTAAAAGTCCTAGTTGTTCTGGGCATGTTTCACAATGGTAAATGGTGTCCTTCTGAATATTTGTTTGGAAGCACAGCACCTTTGGTCCTTCTTCTTGGCAGTTTAGGGGAACTTCTCCTGGAAAAGTGCTGCCCTGGACAATATGATGTATTTGTGTGTGCCTCGCTTCCAGAATTTGGATATGCAAGGCACATATGCAACTTGAATATAATTAGTGCTGGTGTAGAAATTTGTCCAGGTAGAGGTGGTAGCCCTGGCCACCCACTGACTGGAGTGCTCCAAATTCCACAACTTGCCCAGTATGTTGCAGTAGTAATATCCAGGAAGGGGGGGCATTCTGGTGGGCACATAGTGGCCTTCCCTTCTATACCCTGAACTTTTAGGTAGTATACCCTGATCTACTTTTGCACAGCTTATACATCTTCATACCATACCTGACCTCTTATTGGGCAGGCGAATTGAAGACCTCCTTTAAATTGTACCAAAGACTCATCTATGCCCACATGTTTGTGGGGGGTATAAGCCGGGGCAAAATTGGCACTAAAATGGTCTAAATTAGATAAGTTTACTAAAAGTAGTATTACAAAACACAAATAGGGGTACACCGACGGGACAAACTGGAAAAACAAATAAAACCAGAACAAAAAAACAAAACGTGCCACTGTGCAAAAAGGCTCATACAAATGATGACGACTAGTGAAGAGCTAGGTCACACGGGTGCACCATAAGCGCATCCAGTGCAGAACAACGTTAACACAGTGTAGTAAAAAATGTTGTTTTGGGTTCAAGAGGGACAGACGCAGATGAAAAAGAGGAAAAACGGAGATGACAAGGTGTGATCACAAGGGTAGAGTTAGCAGGAGGGGAACTGATAGGGATAAGCTGGGTAGATAGTGTTTTGGTGTACACAGTAACACTCTTATCTTCTCTCCAGCCAATACCAAACCAAAATGGTGCCACTGGAAGGAGGAGGAAGGAGCAAAACCACGTTTTTTCAGCCCCCCAAACGCTGCAACTGGCCTTTAGACTTGAATGGCCAATCGCAGTGATTGGTGGGTGGGAAGATTCGACATGCACAGTATTGAGCTATGGATTTTTTTAACATATTAAACTGAATGAAAACCTGAGAATACTTCTGTGAAAACCTGTTTCATTATGTCTAATGGTGCAAGCCCGATGACAGATTTCTTGACATGGACAGGTCAGGTCATTCAATATCGGCTACATTATGGAATGAAAAAATGAAAAAAATGTGTGAAAATATAATCATGTGAAACTTGAGGCCAAAACGCATGTAGGACTTCAGTTTAATTTACCATTTATTGACCCCATTACAATATTATCATATTGCATCCCACTTCTCTTCCTTAGTTGCACTTTATGGACAAGTGTCTTTTTCAACAGTAATAAACTATGAAACTATAATAATTGCAGATAGAAACAAGATGATTTTCTACCATGTCCTCATGACTAGGTATTTCCTGATTCTGCAGAGGGGTGAACAGTGTAACAGCTTTGTAATGACTAAACGGTGGGTTTAACTCTTACGGGTACTGGTGAGGGAGAAGAATGCATCCTGCATCCTATTTAGTTCTATGGAGGTGCTGGAAATGGATGAGTTCCTAGCTTTCAGGAACAGAATATCTGGGTTTTTTTCATGTGTTGCGGGTAACCAGCAGGTCAGGGAGCACAGAGTATTAGAAATAATGCAGAATATAATTAGCAGAAACATGTCACATACACCCAACCCCATGCTCTTCCCTCACCTCCCTCTGCCTGTGATAATCTAGATAAGCAGCAGGAAGTGCAGGGGAGAGGGGGAGAGCCTGTAGAAAAAGACATCACTGAGAGACTACGCAAACACCCCCCAGAGCCCCTCAGGATCTCTAGCATGATGTTAAAGTTTATTTTAGAAGGCAAGAGGCCCTCATGCGCTGTGCTGGAGTGTTACAGAGACAGACATAGATACATAGATAGATATGAGATAGATATGAGATAGATAAATACATACATACATACATACATAGATAGGATACACATAGATGGAGCTAGGAGATAGAAAGATATTAGATAGAGGATAGATATGAGTAGTACTAAATGAGGACCGAGAGGCAAAATACTTTGAGGAATGATTCACAGGGACACCTGGAGCAGAATTATGTATTTTAATTTTTTTTTTTGCTCAGAATGACGGTTACACTTTAACTCCTTAATGACGTAGCCTGTTTTTAAGTTAATCAGATCAGACCTTTTTTTATTTTATTTGACCAGTGTCTCTTCCTGTGGTAATAACTTTTCACACTAAGATATTCTATATGTTTTTAGATAGTTTCCGTAGGAGACATTGAGTTTATGTTAGTATTTGGGTTACAATTTTGCAAGACTAGACAAAATTTCTCCATGTCCTCATGACTAGGTATTTACCTGATTCTGCAGATGCTAGAACCAGCTTAGGGTTTAAAAACCACCCGGTAGGAGGAGAAGAATGCATCCTGCATCCTATTTAGTTCTATGGAGGTGCTGGAAATGGATGAGTTCCTAGCTTTCAGGAACAGAATATCTGGGTTTTTTCATGTGTTGCGGGGGGTAAAAGAGGTAGGGAGCACAAGAGTATTAGAAATAATGCAGGAATATAATTGAGCAACATGTCTCACAAACAACCCTGACCTTCCCTCACTCCCTGCTGCTTGTAATATCTAGATAGAAGAAGGAAGTGCAGGGGGGGGCGGGAGGAGGGGGGAGACCGAGTGCAGGTTAAAGCCTGTGAAAGCATCATGAGAGACTACGCAAACACCCCCAGAGCCCTCAGGATCATCTAGCATGTGTTAAAGTTTATTTAGACAGGCAAGAGGCCCTATGACTGTGCTGGGGGTTTTACAGAGACAGACATAGAGTACATAGATAGATATGAGATAGATATGAGAAGTAAATAACATACAGACTATAGATACTAGATTAGGATACACATAGATGGAGCAGGAGATAGAAAGATAGTTAAGATAGAGGATAGAGTATGAGTAGTACAATAAATGGGACAGAGAGCAAAATACATTTGAGGGAATGCATACACAGGGACACCGGTGACGCAAGCATTATGTATTTTAATTTTTTTTTTGCTCAGAATGAGGTTGACACTTTAACCATTACGTGAGTAGCCTGTTTTTAAGTTAATCAGATCAGACTCTTTTTTTTTTATTTGACCAGTGTCTCTGTCCTGTGGTAATAACTTTCAACACTAAGAAGTCTTATAATGAGTTTTAGATAGTTTCTCGGGAGACATTGTAGTTTATCGTTAGTATTGGTAGCAATTTCTTTTGTTGGGGTAAAAAATTCCCGAGAACGGCAATACCAACACATCTGCCAAAAACTGACAGGATGGGCACACGACAGGAGCGACAAGGAAGAGAGAAGTAAAATTTTGCTTTTGCACGCTCAGTTTGGCACACGTTTGGATTTGGAGTGCCATGTTCATGTTCGGCAGGGCCGTGAGGTGCCAGTGCAATAGAAACCCCTGAGAAATTATAAATTTCGAAAATTAGACCCTCGAGAATGATTCTGGGTGAGGTGAGGCAATTTTAACCCCAACATGATGGGTAAAAATCTAATGACAGAATGGGCAGAGCAAAAATGCAGTTTTTATCTCACAATGTCATTTTAGTGCTAATATATTGTGCCCAACCGGGGCACTGTTAGACAATCACCGCAAAACAATCTAATTCGTGGGCGTTGACCCGGGGAGTACAGAAATTTACCACACGTGGCCAATAATTGAACAGGAGGGGACAGCGGCAGGCGATGAGAGGGAGGACTGCGAAAGTTTGCTTTGGAGCACCCTGTCACTAGACTGGTGTTGGGGGGCTGACTCCTCATCAGGGTACCAGTACAATAGATACCCCCCTAAGCAGTACCCATTTTAGGAAATGGCCACCCCTCAAAGAATTTATCTAGGGTTGTGATGAACATTTATACCCCGGAGATGCTGGGATAAATGTATACAAAATGATGGGGGCAGCTGTAAAAATTTCATTGATTCTCAAAGGCCAAAAGTAGAAGAAATGGATCAGCCCAACTCATGCCACTGCAGTATAAACCCCAAAAATTATTCCTGTGGGAGTACTACGGGTATGGCAATGACCCATGTGAGCAAGAGTAGCTACAGGCAGGGACACAGCAGCCGCCATGAGAAGAGATAAGCAAATTTAGCTTTGGAGCCACCTTTTCATAGGTGTAGTTGGGTGCCCCGGACGCTACCAGTAAAATAGAACCCCGAGAGCGACTGCATTTTCGGAAAGGGCACCCCTCAAAGCAATTTATTTAGGGTTGTATTGAGCATTTTAACCATAAGTTTCTGCTCAAATGTAACACAATTGAATGGGGTGAATCAAAAATTTGCTTTGCAATTTCTCTTACTTGTCAATTGAGTGTCAAAAAGTATTTGCCCAATTCATGCCACTGGAGACAAACAACCCACAAAAATAATAAAGCAGTTTTCCCAGGTTACGTGGCAATAATAACAAGATGTAGGACACGGCAGGGCTTGGCAGAGAATGGGATTGGAGTCCGACTTTACATTTTTTTTGGTACCATAAAACATTTGTGAGCCCTTAGGGATCAGTACAGTAGAAACCTCTGAGAATTAGCGGTCCCTACACATCCCTCCATGGAATCTAGGCGGTGTAGTGAGCCTTTTACCCCACAGTGGACCCCAACGATGAATGATGCTGATAGTGCATAGTACAAAATATCTATTATGTCATCTTGTGCCCAGCTCCTGCCACAGGAGGACAAACACCTAAAATCATGATTTAACCTCTTATTTTGTTCTGGTACCTAGGACGTCAGAAGTCCCAGGCCACATCACCACTACTGCGAAACGCCTTTGGGGGAAACAACGCCTGCCCTCCAAGTCTTCCTCATCCTCCTCCTCCTCCAAGCTCTTCTCTTCCTCCCCAAGCTACTCCTCTTCCTCCTCCTCCTCTCCAAAGACTCCTCTTCACTCACCTCACAAGCACTCCTCTTCCTCCTTACTCCTCCTCCTACAAGCTACCTCTTCCTCCTCCTCTCCTCCTCCAACTACTCCATTCCTCCTCCTCCTCCTTCCTCCAAGCTACCCTCCTCCTCCTTCCTCCTCCCCACAGCTAATCCTCCTCCTCATCCTCCTCCTCAGCTATCCTTCCTCCTCCTCCTCCTCCAAGCTACTCTCTCCTCTCCTCCTCCTCCAAGTACTCTCTTCTCTCCTCCTCCTCCAAGCTACTCCTCTACTCCTCCTCCTCCTCCAAGACTCCGTTCCTCCTCCTCTCCAAGCTATCCTCTTCCTCCTTCTCCTTCAAGCTACTCTCTTCCTCTCCTCTCCTCAAGCTACTCCTCTTCCTCCTCCTCCAAGCTACTCCTCTTCCTCCTCCTCCTCCTCAAGCTACTCCTCTTCCTCCTCCTCCAAGCTACTCCTCTTCCTCCTCCTCCTCCAAGCTACTCCTCTTCCTCCTCCTCCTCCTCCAAGCTACTCCTCTTCCTCCTCCTCCTCTCCAGCTACTCCTCTTCCTCCTCCTTCCTCCTCCAAGGCTACTCCTCTTCTCTCCTCCTCCTCCAAAGCTACTCCTCTTCCTTCCTCCTCCTCCCCAAAGCAGGCTACTCTCTTCCTCCTCCTCCTCCCCAAGCTACTCCTCTCATCCTCCTCCTCCTCCAAGCTATCGTCTCCTCCTCTCCTCCCAAGCTACTCCCTCCGCCTACAAGCTACTCCTCACTCTTCTTCCTCCTCCTCTCCAAGCTCCCTCCTCCTCCAAGCTCCTAGCTCCTACTCCTCCAGTCCTACTCCCTCTGCTCCTCCTCCTACTCCTAGCTACTACTCCTCCTCCTAGTATCCTCCTCCTAGCTACTCCTCCTCCTAGCTACTCATACTCCTCCTCCAAGCGTTGAGGCTAGTAAGATCTGCCAAAAAAATCATCCACCCAGATCGATGTCATTGGCCAGTCTGTATTTGATGGCACATTGCGCAGAGCGAGTCACAGGGCCAATCAAATTGGTCCTTGTGGATGTATCAGAGGGGTGTCAGCTGGTTGATACGCCACCTCCCACCAAAGAGTCGCCCTGTCTTGCGAAGTTGACGTCAAAAAATTGCAAATGGTGCACGCCAGCCGATATTATCGGACGGCTGAGGCATTATGACACTGCCGCTTCCACAGGACGAGAAGAAATGAGGGATATATTTATCAAAAAGAGACGGATGACATAAATAAATATCCCGTGAACAGGTTAAATTTTTTTTTTTTTTTGGGGTGTGTGTGTTTTTACTTAGATGTCCCCCATGAGGTCATAAAAGACCCCTGGCCGGCATCGTCACTTTAAAAAAAACAAAAAATTGTATTATTTTTTCGAGTACAAGTTTTCCCCTGTAACTGAGGCATCTATAAGAGCCTCAGTTACAGGGGTAGGGAAATGACTGGGGACAGGTGATCGAGGTGCACAGGGAGTGGAAAAGGGAGAAGCGGTAACGAACCCATCTCCCTAGAGTCTAAGGGTGTCTCTGTTCTCCGACCCATTAGGATTGTGCTACAGTCTATAACACCCCTTGGCGCCGCTTGTTGATTTTTTTTTTGGGAAGTTAAATGTATCCCCCATTTACTGGAGCAGTATGACACTAAGGACGCAGCCCCAAGTTAGTGAGCTTTTGACATCCTATCTCGCAAGGAGACGAGCACCCCTGCGGCCTCTCGGGCGCCGCTTTTGTTCGTGTACCTCTCAGTACCTTATTCCCCCATTCCTTTTGCCAGTGTCTTATCCCTCCCTTCCCCATTGTCTCATTCAACTCATCCCTATAAAACCTCTCGTCCTTTTTTTCCCCATCCATCCCACTTCTTTTCAATCTTTTCCCACCCGCTCTCCTCCCCCCCTCCCCTCCTCCCCCACTTCTTTCTTACCATTAGCTCTCTCTCCTTTCCCCCTTTCTTTCCCCCCATCCCCCCACCCCCCCCCCACACCCACCCCCACGCTGCCCCTTTCACTTAACTCCCCCCCCCCGAGGCCCCACTCCCCTCATAACCTCCCAAATCATTATCCGCCTCGCCTGCCCTCTGATGGAAAATGATCCCAAACGCGCCTCCGACCCACGTTAAGAAACCTCGCATACCTAATCTTCTTCATTTGCCTTGAGAAGAGGGTCTCTTTCTCTCTTCCATATACCCCAGGCGGCCCAGTTCGTCTAGGTGATCTCCACGCTCCATTCCCCCACTCTTGGGTCTTTGGCTCACCTTGCGTGAGTTTTCCATTGAACCAGGATAACGAAAATGACGGTGAGGCACCGGGGCGACCCACACACGAGGGGGACAAGATTACTACTTTCCTGGAGTGTGCGATCCCCACTATGACAGGGGCGAGATAAGGGAGCCGAGAGCGATGCAAACAAACAAGGACTGGCCCCGTTGGTGCAATGAACAAGTGCCCGCCAATACATACCTAAAGGCAGTTGCTACAATAGCGGGGATGACACGCACCCTTCACCCTCGGACAGCTGATGGGCACCACCACCACTGGCATTCTGGGTAAGGGTATAAAATACACATTTTGCACGCCGCTCGCGAGTTAAGCCCGTTACCCCTGATGAAGCAGTGTATTCGGGGAAAACAGTGGGAGGGCTTGAGCAGCAAGTTTTAAATGCAGAGTACTTCATGCCAGTGTAGAATTGAATATCAAATTAATATGGAGGCAGCATAGGAAATAGAGAGTTGTGTGGTGTGAATGCTATTTACCAGGTGTATGACGACAATTGGGTCATAGGCCTGGATCAGGGGTAATTGGGGCACCCACCTCTACTACATATACAGTGGCATAACAATGATCCACCTCATTTTGATCCCTACATAGGGATACAGGGCAGTATAAGAGGTAATTTCTATCTAACAATCACTTGGACAATTGATGGATAAACCCCATAACATTGACCAGGGAGTGCGAACTGCACTTTCCTGGATTATCTACCCAAACAGTCTAAAGATACATGTACCCCACTATAAACAGTCTCACCTGAGACCACAAATCTCACACCCACCCCTGAAATCTGCCCCACTAATGTATATGTGACACATTTAATACCTAGGTCTGGTATTCCGGAAAAACCAAGTACAGGGGACACTTGGCATTGAAGCAAATCTGTTTTTTTTAGCTTTAAATTTATGTCAATGTAATAAACTAATATGATTAAGGTAAGTTTTATCCCTTGGTTATGGTGCTTAGGCTAGTTAGCACCCTCTTGCAAAGTTTAGAAAATAGCCGACCAAGGGAAAGTTTCCAACCTTCCCCTTTTGTGGATAACTAACAGAAATCGTTCTTCCCCTGGGATTAAAGGAAGTCCTGTAAGGGTTTGTTTTCTTTAGCAAGTCAATCGCTCTTGGGATGGTAAAAACAACTTTGCCTATGATCTCGTTAACCTCAGCAGTTCATTGCCATACCACTCAGATTACCTAGTGCGCAAAGTCTCCTATCAGGTGCCGATAGCCCTTGAGTCCCATAGCTTGTTTACTTTGTTTCTCAGACTGTTTCATGAGAGGGGAAGAGATGCTGTTCCCTGCTGACAGGGAAGTGTACAGAACAGGGATACAGATGTCTCCTGCACAGAATAGTGAGGTACAAGATCTCCCAGTTTCCCATCAGTCCCTTCATCCCAGTCTGATTCTACAGAACTTTCCGGTCTCTATATTTGCATTCCTGCTGCTTCTACCCCACACCTTGTCATCGGCAGATCAGCTCTGTGCAGATAAGCTATTAACCCTTAGTGCTCACAACAGCACAGACTATAGGACTTAATTAAACTGTTTACGTATGATTTCTACCTATACGTATTACATGTTCCCTGACTCCTCCATGTGATGGAAGCGTCAGGCTGGTCAACCATATACATGCCTGTATGTACTGTACACTTTGCGATGTTCAATGGATTTACATGTGGGAAACTTAAATGGATTTAATGCAAAATTACTTTGCGAAACACAATGGCATCATGGGTTCTGTAGGCAGCTAGCTAGTCTCAGCCTGAGGGCATAGATGACAGACATTCCGCCCACTTCACCTCTGATAAGAACATTTTTTGTCACTTTAAGAGGAATGCCAATAACTTTGGAAAAGAAAGGGTTAACAGCACAAAGTAGGCATCATTAATTCGTTTAAAGAGGGAATCGCATATAAATAATTTGGTAAAAGTCACTATAGCTTTACAGTTACGCTTAAAGACAGATGAGAAAAAAATGCATTACGTTTTATCAATGTACACTTAGACCCGAACGCAGCAGAGCAAATTTATCCTTTGTGTTATTTTACAAAATTTTACGTTTATGAATGAAGGGGCCTTCAACTGTACCAATAAAACTGTGTACGCACTTCCCAAGAAGAGCCTTGCCCCAGGACTTTGAGCAGGAAAAGGGGATTGATCGGAAGTAGCAAGAAAGTGTAAGGGAAACCGAGAGGGTGGGAAATCAATTTCTTTTTTGGGGGTAAAAATTCCCGAGAACGGCAATACCACACATCTGCCAAAAACTGACAGGATGGGCACACGACAGGGCTGACAAGGGAAGAAGTAAAATTTTGCTTTTGAAGCTCAGTTTTCACACGTTTGGATTTGGAGTGCCATGTCATGTTCGCAGGGCCCGTGAGGTGCCAGTGCAATAGAAACCCCTGAGAAATTATATAATTTCGAAAATTAGACCCCTCAGAGAATTTATCTGGGGTTGAGGTGAGCATTTTAACCCCAACATGCTGGTAAAAATCTAATGCACAGTAAATGGTGCAGAGCAAAAATTGCGTTTTTATCTCAAAAATGTCATTTTAGTGCCTAAAATATTGTGCCCAACCCTGGGCACTTTAGACAATCACCGCAAAAATCATTCTGTGGGTTGACCCGAGTACAGAAATACCACACGTGCCAATAATTGACAGGCTGGGGACACGGCAGGGCTGAGAAGGGAAGGAGCGAAAGTTTGCTTTTGGAGCACCCTTGTCACTAGACTGGTGTTGGGGTGCCCCTGAGGTACCAGTACAATAGATACCCCCCTAAGCAGTGACCCCATTTTAGGAAATGGCACCCCTCAAAGAATTTATCTAGGGTTGTATGAACATTTTAACCCCCGAGATGCTGGGATAAATGTAATACAAAATGATGGGGGCAGTGTAAAAATTTCATTGATTTCTCAAATGTGCCAAAGTAGGAAGAAATTTATTCAGCCCAACTCATGCCACTGCAGATAAACACCCCAAAAATTATTCTGTGGGATACTACGGGTATGGCAATGACCCATGTGTAGCAATAGTCTACAGGCAGGGGACACAGCAGGCCTGAGAAGTGATAAGCAATTTAGCTTTTGGAGCACCCTTTTCACTAGGCTGGTGTTGGGGTGCCCCTGACGTACCAGTAAAATAGAAACCCCGAGTAGCGACTGCATTTTAGGAAAGGGCACCCCTCAAAGAATTTATTTAGGGTTGTATGAGCATTTTAACCCATAAGATTCTGTCTCAAATGTAACACAAATTGAATGGGGTTGAATAAAATTTGCTTTGCAATTTCTCTTACTTTGTCATTGTAGTGTCAAAAGTATTTTGCCCAATTCATGCCACTGGAGACAAACACCCCAAAAATAATCAAGCAGGTTTTCCCAGGTACGTGGCAATAATCTACAAGATGTAGACACGGCAGGGCTTGGAAGAGAATGGGATTTGGAGTCCCGACATTTAAATTTTTTTTGGCACCATAAAACATTTGTAGATGCCCTTAGGGATCAGTACAATAGAAACCTCTGAGAATTAGAGGTCCCTACACATCCCTCCATGAATCTAGGGGTGTAGTGAGCCTTTTAACCCCACAGGTGGACCCCAACGATGATGCATGATGGATAGTGCATAGTACAAAATATCTATTATGTCATCTTGTGCCCAGCTCCTGCCACAGGAGACAAACACCCCTAAAATCATGATTTAACCTCTTCTCTTGTTCTGGTACCTAGGCACTTCAGAAGTCCCAGGCACATCACCACTACTGCGAAAGCGCCTTCTTGGGGGGAACAACGCCTGCCCTTCCAAGCTCTTCCTCCTCCTCCTCCTCCTCCAAGCTGTTCCACCTCCAAGCTCTTCCTCCTCCTCCTCCTCCAAGCTACTACTCCTCCTCCTCCTCCTCCAAGCTACTACTCCTCCTCCTCCTCCTCCAAGCTACTACTCCTCCTCCTCCTCCTCCAAGCTACTACTCCTCCTCCCCTAAGTCTGGGAGGAGAATAATTAGTTCTTAGCGAGTCACACCATTCACCCCATACGTGATCAAAATTTATCCGGTTTCTGTCTGTGTATATAAATTATTCTTTTGTATGGCAGATAGTACAAATGTATGGGCAAGTATGGCAGTAACAAATGATAGCCCAACTCATGTCACCGAAGCCAAACACCCCAAAAATCTTGTTTTGTGGCTTTTTCCGGGTATAGCAGTATAATTCCTATATGTGGCAATACTCTGCAGGATGAGACAATGCGGCTCAAAAGGGAATAATGGGCACAGGCATTTTACATATTTATTTTCTTTTTGGCATGATGAAGCATTTGTAGATGCCAATAGGGATTATATACAGTAGAAACCCTCAGTTTCGGACCCTATGGAAAACTAGATCATCCATGAAAGAATCCAGGGTATAGTTAGCATCTAACCCACCCAGGTGGACCCCAAATAAAAAATGCATAATGGATAGTTTAATAGTAAAAAAAAAATATCCATGTATTTCATATCAAAAGTCATGGTGATAGTACATCAGGGTAAACTACATCTAAAGTTCCAGTGATGTGTAATAATACAAAAGCTCTCTTTCATACGTATCCTAGTTGTCCGGTCTGGGCATGTTTCACAATGGTAAATGGTGTCCTTCTGAATATTTTGGAGCACACCGTGCACTTTGTCCTCTTCTTGGCAGTTTAGGGGAACTTCTCCTGGAAAAGTGCTGCCCTGGTACAATATGTGTGTTGTGGCCGTCGCTTCCAGAATTTATGGAGCAAGGCACTTGAATAATGTAGTGCTGGTGTAGAAATTGCCAGGTTAGAGGTGGTAGCCCTGGTCCACCACTGGGAGTGCCCAAATCCACACTTGAGCTTGTGCAGTAATATCCAGGAAGGGGGGGGCATTCTGGTGGCACATAGTGGCCTTCCCTTCTATACCCTGAACTTTTAGGTATTAACCCTGATCTACTTTTGCACAGCTTATCATCTTCATGACCATATCCTGACCCTCTTATTGGGCAGCGAATTGAAGTCTCCCTTTAAATTGTACCAAAGACTCATCTATGCCCACATGTTTTGTGGGGTATAGCCGGGGCAAACTTGGCACTAAAATGTTCTAAAATTAGATAAGTGTAACAAAATAGGGGTTACACACGACGGGCAAACTGGAAAAAAAATAAAACCAGAACAAAAACAAAAACTGCACTGTGCAAAAGGCTCTACAAAGATACTGGTAAGCGCTATTCACACGGTGCAGCACCATAAGCGCATCCAGTGCAGAACCAACGTTAACACAGTGTAGTAAAAAATGTTGTTTGGGTTCAAAGGGACAGACAGAAGAATATGGGAAAAACGGATGACAAGTGTGATCACACAGAGTATACCAGGAGGGAACTGATAGGAAAGCTGGGTAGATAGTGTTTTGGTGTACACAGTAACACTCTTGAAACCACTCAAACGCTATGGAATTTATTTTCGCGGCTCGAAATAGTGTTTTCTTGGATAAAGAAATTTTTTGGTTTTTTGGTAAGAGTCCAATCACGTTCAGGAATAGAGAAGCAATAAGCATATCTCAGGAGAGTGTGATAATGGGGCTGGTAAATACTTGTGGGAAGGTCGTCCACACCTAGGGCACGCTGTGGTCGATACCCGACCCATGTGTTGGAGCCGGACTGGGGTAAGTATGCTTGGGTTGTATGAAGTATGCTGGCTGGTTTTAGTTTGCCATTTACAGGGAGAAAGGAGGAGAGATTGATGGTGGGTATAGAATGTCTGGAATGGATTCCTTGTCTAGCGAGGGAAAAGTGTTTTCCATCTGTCTATTACTGACAATTGCAATAATTTTAGGATCTTTTTCTGAATCGAGTAGTAGTAGAGTGCTGAAACTAAACCTCTGGGCCCATTGGGTCCTATGTATACCAAGATTAAACGGAATAAGAGGATTTTATGGCTGGGTGTGAGAAGGGGAACTGAGCTTTCCAGCACGTGTCAGGCTGGTAGATCTGTCTAAATCATAGATTATTTTGCAATTCTTGGATGAGCAAGAATGTTTGCATAGTATATATGTTTCCTACACAATGTTATGCCTCTTTTCTGCTTCCACAGCGGCTTGTACGTGCAGGAGTGTTTAGAGTTGTGCCACAGTAGGGTCTCAGCCATAATATAGGTTTATTAGTTTTGTAGCAAGTTCTTAAATTTCAAGAGATTTGAAAATGCTCAATTTTTGGTTGGCAATTTAGTTTGGAAGCTTGTCTAAACATAGGCAGTCTTAGGTAATTATAAAAAACCCCCACAGTTGACCATTTATTACATCTCAAACATTCAAATTCAGTACAATAGAACCTCCGAGAAGTGACACCATGTTCCAAAAGGCAACCCCTCAAAGAACGTATTATAGGGTGGTATGAGCATTTTAATCCCAAGACGTGATTCAAAGTGTATTACAAAGTGAATAGAGCAGAGTAAAAATTGCATTTTTTCCCCAATTGTCCATTCAAGTACATCTCACCAGATTTTACCTCATTAAAATTAGGATAGGATATGAAATCTCCTCTAATCTGGCTTGTTCACCTATAAGCAAATTCACCCTTCAAAGTCAGAGAAATTCAGAGGGCCTGAACTTCAGATGCCCCTTTTGGTTCAGCAATACCTGAAACATGCCTATGGAATCTTGAGGTTGGTCACTTTTAAATTAATCGTTCCATTGACATGTCTCCTGCATGTATAGTACCTGGTTCTTTGCCTCCTGTGAGAGCTTTAATTTTCCATATATTTTATTTTTTGTTAGAGATGTTTGGGTTTACATATATATTTTTTTTTTTAACTTTTTATTGCAGTCAGAATTAACAGGCATTGGTAACATTGTCTTTTTAAGTGCTTTACATCATGCACAGTATTACATATTACAATAAATTATTCTGCATTGAGTCAATACCATCAATCTGTCTGAGTGACTTTGTTCTTGTTTAAACTTTGTGTTTCGGAGGTAAGAGAATTGTGAAGAGCCTCAGTTTAGATGAGAGGTACTATACGAGAATCTGTATGGAAGACCTTTGAGGTATACTTAGCATATAATTATGTTTGTCTATAGCCCTTCTTCAGCCTTACACCTCAGCCCCCCCCCCTCTCTTCCAGGCAGATAGTCTATATGGCAGAGTCCCTAACTAACTTGTCACCGTAGCTCTCCCACTATGTGAGGTTATGATAGCTAGTTCGTTTCGTTCTAGATGGTTCATTTTATTACATTATATTGTCCTATAAGTACGTCTCAATCCGATCTGTCTGGCTCACAAGTCCTCATAGCCTCTCTAAGGTGGGTGAGGAGAATAATAGTTCTTATCGAGTCACACCATTCACCCCATACGTGATCAAAATTTATCCGGTTTCTGTCTGTGTATATAAATTATTCTTTTGTATGGCAGAGTAACAAATGTATGGCAAGTATGGCAAGTAACAAATGATCAGCCCAACTCATGTCACCGAAGCCAAACATCCAAGCTACTCCTCCTCCTCCAAGCTACTCCTCCTCCTCCAAGCTACTCCTCCTCCTCCAAGCTACTCCTCCTCCTCCAAGCTACTCCTCCTCTTCTTCCTCCTCCTCCTCCAAGCTCCTCCTCCTAGCTCCTCCTAGCTCCTACTCCTCCTAGCTCCTACTCCTCCTAGCTCCTCCTCCTCCTCCTACTCCTAGCTCCTCCTCCTCCTCCTCCTAGCTACTCCTCCTCCTAGCTACTCCTCCTCCTCCTCCAAGCGTTGGGCTAGTAAGATCTGCCAAAAAAATCATCACAGATCGCTGTCATTGGCCAGTCTGTATTGACTGGCCAATTGCGAAGATCGACGTCACAGGACCAATCAAATTGGTCCTGTGATGTCATCAGAGGGGTGTCAGCTGGTGATACCGACACCTCCCACCAAAGCGTCGCCCTGTCTTGCGAAGTTGACGTCCAAAATGCAAATGGTGCACGCATCCGATATATCGGACGCTGAGCATTATGACACTGCGCTCAGTGTCCGAGATATCGGATGCGGAGCGTGAACAGGTTAATTTTTTTTTTTTTGTGTGTGTGTGTTTTTACTTTAGATGTCCCCCATGAGGTCATAAAAGACCCCTGGCGGACATCGTCACTTTAAAAAAAAAAAAAAATTGTATTATTTTTTTCTATTACAAGTTTTCCCCTGTAACTGAGGCATCTATAAGAGCCTCAGTTACAGGGGAAATGACCTGGGGACAGGTGATCAGAGCTGCACAGAGGATTGGAAAAGGGAGAAGCGGTAACGAACCACATCTCCCTAGAGTCTCAGGGTGTCTCTGTCTCTGAAAGGAGTTAAGCTATAAATTGGCTGCGTCCTTAAGGTTAAAGATGCTCATTTACTGGGAGCTCATCTCCTTGGGTAAACAAGGAAGCCCTGCTGCCAATCAGTGAAACTAACACGAGCAGGGGATCATGGGCCGACTCCTCACAGAGGGCGGCCCTTTGCTATCCCCACACACTATTGGACAGGTGACGCGATATGGGCGAGCCCTGATGACGTGTCTATACACAACACGTGATGGCCCCGTGTTGGTCACATGACAAGTGCCCGCCAATACATACCTAAAGGCAGTTGCTACAATAGCGGGGATGACACGCCCCCTTTCACCCTCGGACAGCTGATTGGGCACACCTACCACCACTGGCATTCTGGGTAAGGGTATAAATACACATTTTGCACGCCGCTCGCGAGTTAAGCCCGTTACCCCTGATGAAGCAGTGTATTCGGGGAAACATGTTGGGAGGGCTTGAGCAGCAAGTTTTAATTGCAGAGTACTTCATGCCAGTGTAGAATTGAATATCAAATAATATAGGAGGCAGCATAGGAATAGAGCAGTATTGTGTGGTGTGAATGCTATTTACCAGGTGTATGAGACAATTGGGTCATAGGCCTGGATCAGGGTAATTGGGGCACCCACCTCTACTATCTATACAGTGGCATAACACTGATCCACCTCATTTTGATCCCTACATAGGGATACAGTGCAGTAAGAGTAATTTCTATCTAACAATCCACTTGGACAATTAGATGGATAAACCCCACTAACTTGACCAGGGAGTGCGAACTGCACTTTCCTGGATTCATCTACCCAAACAGTCTAAAGATACATATACCCCACTATAAACAGTCTCACCTGAGACACAAATCTCACACCCACCCCTGAAATCTGCCCCACTAATGTATATGTGACACATTTAATACCTAGTCTGGTATTCCGGAAACCAGTACAGGGACACTTGGCATTGAAGCAAATCTGTTTTTAGCTTTAAATTTATGTTCACTGTACATTTAAACTAATATGATTAAAGGTTAAGTTTTATCCCTTGGTTATGGTGCCTTAGGGCTAGTTAGCCCCCTCTTGCAAAGTTTAGAAATAGCCTACCAAGTGGAAGTTTCCCAACCTTCCCCTTTTGTGGATAACTAACAGAAATCGTTCTTCCCCCTGGGATTAAAGAGTAACTGTAAAGGGTTTTTTTTTCTTTAGCAAGTCAATCGCTCTTGGGATGTAAAACAACTTTGCCTATTATCTCTGTTAACCTCCAGCAGTTCATTTGCCATACCACTCAGATTACCTCAGTGCTGCAAAGTCTCCTCATCATGTGCCGATAAGCCCTGTGAGTCCCATAGCTTGTTTACTTTGTTTCTCAGACTGTTTCATGAGAGGGGAAGAGCTGCTGTTCCCTGCTGACAGGGGAAGTGTACAGAACAGTGGATACAGATGTCTCCTGCACAGAATAGTGAGGTACAAGATCTCCCAGTTTCCCATCAGTCCCTTCATCCCAGTCTGATTCTACAGAACTTTCTCGGTCTCTATTTGCATCTCCTGCTGCTTCTACCCCCCACCTTGTCATCGGCAGTATCAGCTCTGTGCAGATAAGCTATTAACCCTTAGTGCTCACACAGCACAGACTATAGACTTAATTTAACTGTTTTACGTATGATTTCTACCAATACGTATTACATGTTCCCTGCTCCTCCATGTGATGGAAGCTGTCAGGCTGGTCACCATATACATCCTGTATGTACTGTACACTTTGCGATGTTCAATGGATTTACATGTGGGAAACTAAATGGATTTAATGCAAAATTACTTTGAGAACACAAGGCATCATGGGTTCTGTAGGCAAGCTAGCTAGTCTCAGCCTGAGGGCATAGACTGACAGACATCTCCGCCCACTTCACCTCTGATAAGAACATTTTTTGTCACTTTAAGAGGAAATGCCATAACTTTGGAAAGAAAAGGGTTAACAGCACAAAGTAGGCATCATTCATTTCGTTTTCAAAGAGGGAATCGCATATAATAATTTGGTAAAAGTCACTATAGCTTTACAGTTACGCTTTAAAGACAGATGAGAAAAAATGCATTACGTTTTATCAATTTGTACACTTAGACCCGAACAGCAAGCAGAGCAAATTTATCCTTTGTTGTTATTTTTACAAAATTTACTTTATGATGAAAGCCTTCCAATGTACCATATAAACTGTGTACGCACCTTCCCAAAAGAGCCTTGCCCCAGGACTTTGAGCAGGACAAAATGGGATTGATCGGCCTTCTCAGAACCTTCCTTGACATGGTGTGTAATGGGGATCTCCTTCACCACCACCTCATCCTGTTGATTAGGAAAAAAAAAAAAATTTCAAGGATTAGTGTTAAGGTTATAAAGAATATGATCATATAAGTAGTCATTAAGTAATATTTAGATTATTTATAGGCAAAACATACTGAACCTCTATTATATGTGTGTATATAGTCAGTGTATGCTAATAATCGGGGGGAAAAAAAAACAAACAAAATAAACCAAAAAGAATTTAAACATGTGTATACCGGCATCAAGTTATGACAAAAAGCTTCAGACTTCATACCAAAAACATTTATCAAAATAGTAGCACACAGCCCTTTTCTATACACAGGAAGTGGTAAAGACTTCAGAAAACATCTCTTTAAAACTAATATTACTCATTAAAAAAAAAAGAAAAAAAAAAAGAAAGTAAAATAAATAATTATTCAAAAACTTGTCTATGTCTACAACAAGCCATCCTTGGTACCTACTAACCAAATTGCAAAGATGTCCTGTATCTGGAAGAGGAGGACATCGAGATTTGTCCCTGTGCTTTTTATGTGTCCAAAGAGAGAGGAGTGTCCTTAATCCAGGAAGACGAATATCCTTCTCCATGGGGCTCAATGCCCACATAGACAGGGGGGCAATCCAGTGTTTAGGAATAAGAATGGACTATGAAAGATGATGGAATCTGCAACTCTTCAGCTGCTATCTGCTGAAACCGAAAGCGATGACTGATAAAGCTATTAAACTTCCTGTACCTCAAACCTCAATACCAAAATACATTGTGAACCAACTGGGAGGATACACAGCACTGAGCATCCTCCTCTTATACTGAAATGGAGTGGTAAAACTTTAATGCATCAGTGCCTTGAAAACAGTGTAATAGCCAAGGTTTCTAATAAAAACATATTAGATATGTTTCCTTACTTAGAAATATTGGCATTTTGTATGATTTAGAGAAGACATGAGACCTCTTGGTATATGGGTATAATAGCCCCACTTTTCATGATAAATCTGGGTTTCATCTGTGGGAACCTTTGAATACGGGATAGGTTGTATTGGAGGAAAAAACTATTTTGCAATAGCAATATTTAGCAGCAGTTTGTAAGTATGTTCAAGTAAAAAAAAAAGTGAGGCCTGGACCAGAGAATCCTCCGGCAGATACAGATTAATGGACACAAAAGACCAAGTAAAATTTTATTAAGTTTTCAAATGGAAATCTTAAATTTAGTGTGGACATCCCTAATTTACTTTGTAGCAACTACAACAATATGAGTATTGGTCATTGCATTGGTTTTGACCATGAGGCTACTACTCCAGTGGTTCAAGACAATTCCAACAATAAACAGAGAGGTATGTGGGATAGAGCAAGTATCTTCAAATAAATTTGAAGAGATGAAATGGGTTAAACCAAAAAAAAACAAAAAAAAAACAACATTTGTCAATTCCTTCATTGTTCCAGTGGTCCCAAGCTTTATCACATGGCATTTACATGACTGGCCTCAGTGATGATACCAACTTTTTCCATATGACCTCTGTAAAATTCAGTAAAGAATCAGAAAATAAACACAAGTACATAGATTACATATATAAATCTTTCTTCTATAATTCTCCCTTCAGAGGTCACGATAATGCCTCTACAAGCGTCTATGACGCATAAGAGGCTGATTTACACCCAGAAAAAAAACCCATAAATACGCTTGGTGGTTTTCTGGTTTAGGTACTGGCTGGCAGCTATGAGCCGTGTCGGTGCTTACTGCGATCCTTATCGCAGCACGCGCCATCACCAGGACATGTTATATAGAGCCACCCCTCCTCCCCCACCAGGCCAGCTAGCGGCTCCAATAGAAGGTCATGTGACCAGAGCTAAGGTCACATGACATTAGAAAGTGCCGCGGACTGCAGAGGTGTAATTGTAATAAAAAAAATTAAATAAATTAAAAAAAGTGGAAAAAATATTAAAAATGTTATACCCCAAAAAATAATTCAGTGGCATCAGACCCAGTGTCTCCTAAATGGGGGGTTTGGGGCCAGCCAGAGCCTTCTCTGAGGGGGCATTGTCAGCCTGCTCTCGGGAAGGAAGCAAGGGGGGGGGGTCTAGGGCTGGTGTCAGAGGTGTGCAAGGCATCAACCGGAACGGCAACTAATATTTTACATAATATACATACAAAGAAGTGATCTAAAACTTAGCTTTTACTGAAAATCTCATAATATATACAGACGTAGTAAGATACACAATAGCTGCTGCTATGCAGAATCCTTAGTGCATGAACCCCATCTAGGAGAAAAATAGACAAATGCAAAACATGAGCTGGGTGGCCTAAATGTATAAAGCTTCACATGACAGAATAGAGGCACTAGGCTCACCTTAGATGCTCAGCAGCATATGTCATCAAAACACACTATCCGTCTTCCTTGAGCACGACGTGTGTTCATTAGTTTTGTCTCAGGCGAGAAGCGTCAGAGTGCTCGTCCAGAAAGAAGACACTTTATGTCTTTAAATAGTGGAGAGGATAGATGAATATAAGCAGGGTAAGATAGGACTTGTGGATGTCAAGAATGGGGTCAAGATGACAATGTCACTCTCCCTGGTACACCCCAAGTCCAACTTCTCTGATTCCCTGAAAACCTAACCTCGGAGTCGTGGTCCTAATTAGCCACAACCCCGACAGGAGCCTATCCCTGACTGGATAGCCCTATCAAACAAGCCTACACAACTGGAGTGGTTCCAGTAAAGGAATCAAGGAGAATACGCGTCTGGTATGCAGTTATGGACAGTATTTCGTCCTATAGACATTTGGCACACGTCATAGGGATCAAGGCAACCAAATCCCGACAGGACCTGTTTCACTTTTCCTGGGCTAATCAGGGGAAAAATGCGGTGCGCCAAAAAGTGTGCCTAGTAAGAACAACCATACAACATTGTTTCAATCAAAGTAACAAATGGGTAGTGTAATAAATTTACAATGTAAATATTGAATAGTCCTACCTTAACTCTAGGTGAGAGACACATGGGTAGATAATCCCTATTGTGAAAAAGGGAGGAGTTTACAAATGGTAGATTTCATGCATCAAAGAATGTATAGGGGCCCAAACTTGAGCAAGGAGCGCCCAAATGCTGTGTTCTTATCTTGATCTAAATTATAGGTGCGGACTAATGGTCAGGTTGGGGCTGTGGAGGCCCAGTTGCAGCGTCCCCGTGCACGGCCTTGCAGGACCAGTGGGTCTGTGTGTGAGGTTCCACTGCACAGATTAAATAGCGCGCCCTGCACCGTACAACCATGCCCCGTCACATGATCGGTCATGAAGAGTCACGAGGGAGACCGAGGGCGGGGTCGGGCGTGCGCATGCGTGTGTGAGCACAGGCCCTACGTGCCCGTGCTTGGTCGCCCTCACCTCCGAATCCATCCGTGCACATAATCTGTCGTACGGGGAAGCGGCCGGCGCGCGCGACCCGCGCATGCGCAGAAACCTCTCGGGGTCTGGCAAGGATGCCAGGTTTCCGGCGGAGAGAGAGTGTCCCACGGGGGGGTGGAGAGGAGCAGGGAAATGGATAAGATAATTGATGCGCCAAAATGTCCCTTAGTTAAAAAGCTAGGGACAAGAAAATAGTGGATCAGGTATACATAAAGGTGAATGTCTGACCCAAATGACTGAAGTGAACTGACAACGGGATTTAGGCCAATGTATCCCCGGTGGTAGAAACTAGTGAAGTGAATGCATCTAAAGCTGTCCAATTAAAAAGGATACTACAGGATGTTACAGTAATGGAATAAACTTAATGAGAGGATGAGTTATAGTATACGGGTGGTGTAGGCTTAAAGTGGGGACTAGAGGAAACAAGCAAAACTTAAAACCGAAGCCCCAAGGGGGTTGAATGAGCAGTTAAGTCTGAAGATCCAGCGCGTCTCCTTCTGTCTGAGGATCCCAGTCTCCCCCTCTTTCTGGCGGTTTCACCAAATCTATGCCAACAAAGGAGAGCCCCTGTATGCTCCCTTCATGTTGGTCATGTATGTGTCTTGAGAGAGGTTTGTCCCTATTGTGCCTAATATCACCTAAGTCAGTGATGGCGAACCTTCTAGTGGCCGAGTGCCCAAACTGCAACCCAAAACCCCCCTCATTTATTGTGAGGTGCCAAACAAAAATGAAAGCAGTAATTTATTGCTCCCTTTTCAACAACATTCAATCATATTGGCCTCCTGAGGACAGCAACAGCAAATTTTCATCATTTTAGCTTCTTCCAGTGTCCCTCTGTACACAGAGAAAATCGTGAGGCCGGCAGGAGGTTCTCCAAAGATAATTTGGCCCTGTCTACTCATTCTCCCTCTTCCTACAGTCCCAAATAGCAAAGTAAGTATCTAAATATCACTGAAAGCAGCATCTTTTAAGTTGCTTGGAACTTCAGGAAGATTCTTTGAATCCTGTCTGGTGTGCTGGGGAGATGGCCTGAGTGCCCACAGAAAGGGCTCTGAGTGTCGCTTCTGGCACCCGTGCCATAGGTTCGCCACCACTGACCTAAGTGATCCCCAACACGGCGTCGGAATTCCCTGAATGTCTTACCCACGTACTGTTTACCACACCCACATGTGGCTAAGTAGATAACCCCGAGGGATTTACAGTTTAAATATTGTCTAATGGTGTATGTGGTCCCTGTAGCAGAACTATTAAAGGTTTTGGTTTTCATTATAACTTTACAGGCCACACACCCACTGCATCGGTAGCATCCCACTATATCCTGCTTAAGCCATGTCCCCGTTTGTTTAGGTCTGCTGAAGTGGCAATGGACTAGTCTGTCCCTGATATTCTGCCCCCTTCTGAAGGTGATTGTGGGATGGTCCTGTGTTACTGTCGATAAGTCTGGGTCCATTTTGAGTACGTGCCAATGCTTGTTGAGAATCTGTCTTACAAACTGTGCACCACTATCATAGGTGCCAACTAGATGGATGGGTTGCGGCGTAGAAGAGGCTGGACGTGGCGTAAGTAAATCGATTCTATTGGACCCTAATGCTCGTTGATATGCTGAGCGGAGGATGTGTTCTGGATAACCAGGGGCTCGAAAACGGGATCTAAGATCTTTGGCTTGGCATCTGAACTCACAAATGGATGAGCAGTTTCTGCGCATCCTGAGGTATTGTCCATACGGAATGCCTTTCTTAAGGGCTGGTGGATGAAATGAGTCCCAGCGTAAGAAGGAATTGGTGGAGGTGGGTTTTCTGTACACTGTGGTATCCAGTTCCCCGTTGGGTCTTTTCTGGATAAACACGTTGAGAAATGGTATAGTCGCTGTGTGAATTTCATGCGTAAACCTAAGGCCCAAGTCGTTTTGGTTAAGGTCACCCATGAGTGTCAGAAACTGCTCCTCCGAGCCCTCCCATGTGATGAAGATATCATCGATATAGCGAGCCCAAAGGCTCGCCATACCGATGCACCGGGGGCCGTATTCGTCACCGAATACGACACTGTGTTCCCTCCAGCCCAGGAACAAATTTGTGTAGGTGGGTGCAAAGGAGCTACCCATCGCGGTGCCCCTGAGCTGGTGGTACACAGTGCCGTCAAAAGTGAAGCAATTGTGTGTGAGCGAAAATTCCAGTAAGCGCAGGGATCGATGAATAGAGGGACTCCACATCAATGCTTGTCAGTTAGGTGTTGGGGCCTATTGAGAGTCCATCAAGTCTTTAAAGTAGGTCCGTGGTGTCCCTAACGTATGAGGGGAGTGCTAACACAAAAGGGGCTAGTATCTTATCTATATAAATGCTGACATTCTGACATAAGGACCCCACCCCTGAGACAATGGGTCTTCCTTTAAGGGGATTTGTCCCTTTGTGTAATTTGGGGAGACTGTAGAAAGTGGCCAGTCTGGGGTGCTTGGTTAGTAAGAAGTCCTATTCATCTCTACTAATAAGTTGATCATTGAGTGCTGATCCTAGGATGTCCTTGAGTTCCACCAAGAATATTTCAGTGGGGTTCTTGGAGAGGGTGGCTTAGCCTGCCCTATCTCTCAATAGGTCAAGGCACATGACCCGATATTGTTCGGATTGCATGACGACAATGTTACCCCCCTTATCTGAGGGCTTGATGGTAATACTGGTGTCGTTCTCTAGAGAGGAAAGGGCCTGTATTTCCTCTTTATCACAGTTAGTATGCCTCTGGCTAACTGCTTCTTCTTCCAGGTCCTTAAGCACCAGTTGTGCAAAGACATCGATGGTAGAGATCTCCCCAATAGGGTTTTTTTTTTGTGCTGTTCAATTTGAGGTCCGTAAAGGGGCCTAGTCCTGAAGTGGTTGGTAAAGGTTCCGCTAGGTTCCCCAGTAAGTGGACGTCCTTTAGGACGTCCTGTGGGATACCAAGTTCATGACTCTCTTTTTTTCTCTTATTTTAATATATTTATGCCATTGCAACTTACGTAAGAACAGTTGGATGTCCTTATGCCAACCAAAGTCATCAAAATTTATTAGTGGTTACAAATGACAACCCTTTCATCAAAATACACCTTTCAGCGTTAGAAAGTGTCCTGGATGACAGGTCAACTATAAAGGAGTCTAGGGTCGTCCTTACGCCACGTCCGGCCTCTTCTACGCCGCAACCCATGATAGTGGGTTGATAGTGGTGCAGTTTGTAAGACAGATTCTCAACAAGCATTGGCACGTACTCAGACTTGTCGACAGTGACACAGGACCATCCCACAATCACCTTCAGAAGGGGGCGGAATATCAGGGACAGACTAGTCCATTGCCACTTAAACAGACCTAAACAAACGGGGACATGGCTTAAGCAGGATATAGTGGGATGCTACCGATGCAGTGGGTGTGTGGCCTGTAAAGTTATAAAGAAAACCAAAACCTTTAATAGTTCTGCTACAGGGACCACATACACCATTAGACAATATATAAACTGTAAATCCCTCGGGGTTATCTACTTAGCCACATGTGTGTGTGATAAACAGTATGTGGGTAAGACATTCAGGGAATTCCGACGCCGTGTTGGGGATCACTTGATATTAGGCACAATAGGGACAAACCTCTCTCAAGACACATACATGACCAACATGAAGGGAGCATACAGGGGCTCTCCTTTGTTGGCATAGATTTGGTGAAACCGCCAGAAAGAGGGGGAGACTGGGATCGCATCCTCAGACAGAAGGAGACGCGCTGGATCTTCAGACTTAACTGCTCATTCAACCCCCTTGGGGCTTCGGTTTTAAGTTTTGCTTGTTTCCTCTAGTCCCCACTTTAAGCCTACACCACCCGTATACTATAACTCATCCTCTCATTAAGTTTATTCCATTACTGTAACATCCTGTAGTATCCTTTTTAATTGGACAGCTTTAGATGAATTCACTTCACTAGTTTCTACCACCGGGGATACATTGGCCTAAATCCCGTTATCAGTTCACTTCAGTCATTTGGGTCAGACATTCACCTTTATGTATACCTGATCCACTATTTTCTTGTCCCTAGCTTTTTAACTAAGGGACATTTTGGCGCATCAATTATCTTATCCATTTCCCTGC
>CM033642.1:154742777-154814790 GCA_019512145.1 Engystomops pustulosus
CAACATGGAGGGAGCATACAGGGGCTCTCCTTTGTTGGCATAGATTTGGTGAAACCGCCAGAAAGAGGGGGAGACTGGGATCGCATCCTCAGACAGGAGACACGCTGGATCTTCAAACTTAAAACAGAAGCCCCAAGGGGGTTCTAGTCCCCATTTTAAGCCTACACCACCCGTATACTATAACCCATCCTCTCATTAAGTTTATTCCATTACTGTAACATCCTGTAGTATCCTTTTTAATTGGACAGCTTTAGATGCATTCACTTCACTAGTTTCTACCACCGGGGATACATTGGCCTAAATCCCGTTGTCAGTTCACTTCAGTCATTTGGGTCAGACATTCACCTTTATGTATACCTGATCCACTATTTTCTTGTCCCTAGCTTTTTAACTAAGGGACATTTTGGCGCATCAATTATCTTATCCATTTCCCTGCGACCAAGCACGGGCACGTAGGGCCTGTGCTCACACACGCATGCGCACGCCTGACCCCGCCCTCTGTTTCCCTCGTGACTCTTCACGACCGGCCGATATATGAGACGGGGCGGAGTGCCGGGGGCGTGGTTGTACGGTGCAGGGCGCGCCATTTAATCTGTGCAGTGGAACCTCACACACAGACCCACTGGTCCTGCAAGGCCGTGCACGGGGACGCTGCAACTGGGCCCCCACAGCCCCAACCTGACCATTAGTCCGCACCTATAATTTAGATCAAGATAAGAACACAGCATTTGGGCGCTCCTTGCTCAAGTTTGGGCCCCTATACATTCTTTGATGCATGAAATCTACCATTTGTAAACTCCTCCCTTTTTCACAATAGGTATTATCTACCCCTGTGTCTCTCACCTAGAGTTAAAGGTAGGACTATTCAATATTTACATTGTAAATTTATTACACTACCCATTTGTTACTTTGATTGAAACAATGTTGTATGGTTGTTCTTACTAGGGACACTTTTTGGCGCACCGCATTTTTCCCCTGATTAGCCCAGGAAGGGTGAAACCGGTCCTGTCGGGATTTGGTTGCCTTGATCCCTATGACGTGTGCCAAATGTCTATAGGACGAAATACTGTCCATAACTGCATACCAGACGCTTATTCTCCTTGATTCCTTTACTGGAACCACTCCAGTTGTGTAGGCTTGTTTGATAGGGCTATCCAGCCAGGGATAGGTTCCTGTCGGGGTTGTGGCTAATTAGGACCACGACTCCGAGGTTAGGTTTTCAGGGAATCAGAGAAGTTGGACTTGGGGTGTACCAGGGAGAGTGACATTGTCATCTTGACCCCATTCTTGACATCCACAAGTCCTATCTTACCCTGCTTATATTCATCTATCCTCTCCACTATTTAAAGACATAAAGTGTCTTCTTTCTGGACGAGCACTCTGACGCTTCTCGCCTGAGACAAAACTAATGAACACACGTCGTGCTCAAGGAAGACGGATAGTGTGTTTTGATGACATATGCTGCTGAGCATCTAAGGTGAGCCTAGTGCCTCTATTCTGTCATGTGAAGCTTTATACATTTAGGCCACCCAGCTCATGTTTTGCATTTGTCTATTTTTCTCCTAGATGGGGTTCATGCACTAAGGATTCTGCATAGCAGCAGCTATTGTGTATCTTACTACGTCTGTATATATTATGAGATTTTCAGTAAAAGCTAAGTTTTAGATCACTTCTTTGTATGTATTTTTTGCCTCAAGGATATTAAGTGATCAAGGGTCATTATTATTTTTGATTGACCACGTCTTTTGGACTATTTTTGGTTAATATTTTACATAAGTTGGCAATGAAAAAATTGTCGGCCCAATGGGTTCCACGATTGCTCACGGTGGACAACAAGCAGATGTGGCTGTTAACTTCGAAGCAGTGTTTGGAGCAATTAAAGCAAGATCAGAAGAAGTTTTTGCGTCGAGTTGTCACCGTTGATGAAAAAACTAAGCAACAATCAAAACAATGGATTTCTCCTGGTGAATCTGTTCCCAAGAAGGCGAAAGACTGTCCCATCGGCTGGAAAGGTCGTTATCCTCATGGATTTTTTTTAGAAAAAGGAGAAAGATCACTGGAAAATACTACAGTGAGTGATTGGACTGCTTCAACAAAATATTGAAGGAGACACGGCCGCATTAGGTGAAAAAGAAGGTGCCGTTTCACCACGATTACGCACCAGCACATTCATCAGGAGTTGTCGCTGCCAAACTGCATGAATTGTATTATGAATAGCTGCTGCACCCCCAGTATTCACCCGATCTGGCTCCCCGCGACTTTTTCTTGTTCCCCAACATAAAGAAATGGCTTGCAGGAAATTTTTTTTTGCGCAAACGAGTAAGTCATCGCCGAGACAGAGGTATATTTTGGAAAGTTTGACAAATCCTATTTTTTGGAGGGGTTAAAAAATGGCAGGAATGGGAGAAGTGTATCTTTCTAAAAGGGGACTAGGGTGAAAATAAAAAAAAATAATTTTTTAAAAAATGGTGTCTTCATTTCTAATACGGGTACTTACTGAATTGCCCCCGTGTTTACACTATACATGACTAGTAGTTATAGATTTATATTACTCCTCCTTGGCTAAAAGTACTCCTTAAAAACAGAGGAGTATTTTTACCCTTCTGGAGAAATGTTAGTGCAATCTCTGCCTCCTTTTATGATCAAATCTGTACAATGGCTTTAAAAATTTTAACAGAATTGCAACCAAATTCTAACAAAGTATTCTAAAATAGTTTTGTGTTCCAAGCATGAGACAGGCTTGATGGATTTAAAATTTAAAGGGGTACAGGCAGTCCCCGGGTTACATACAAGATAGGGTCTGTAGGTTTGTTCTTAAGTTGAATTTGTATGTAAGTCGGAACTGTATATTTTATCATTGTAATCCCAGACAGAACTTTTTTGGTCTCTGTGACAATTGGATTTTAAAAATGTTGGTTGTCATAAGAATCAGGATTAACTATAAATCTTCATTACAGACGCCTGTGATAACTGTTACAGCTAATTATTGTAGCCTATGACTAAAGTACAATAAATTACCAATATCCAGTGGTCCGTTTGTAACAAGGGGTTGTATGTAAGTCGAGTGTTCTTAAGTAGGGGACCGCCTGTATTCTCATTTCAGCACATTATTGTTATTGTTTTTATAAAAAAAAATATTATACAATTTTTCAATACACTTTCCGTATCAATTCCTCACGGATTTCTAGATCTTTGCTTGCTGTGATTATATGGAACGCTTCTTTGTTTACTGCTAGTGACGATAGTCACACAGGTGCACGGCTCATTGCATATCACAGACAGTGAACAGCTGTGCACCTGTGTGATCATGGTCAGATTTCTGTCCACTAGCAATACACTTAAGTAGGCTTTCCATAGAATGACCGCACGCAGAGATCTAAAAAAACTGTAAGGAATAAGTATAACCTTTTATTATAAAAAGAAGGACATTAATTTGCTGTAATGGGAATACCCCTTTAAGTAACATTAAAAGCATAGATGATTCACTAAAGGTGTGATTATGTTGGATATTTCCTTAACTCTTTCCTGTGTTATGTGCAGGGTACAGAACTTGTTAACACATCAGTTTCAAAACAACAATTTAGAAGTATAAAAATAATAGAAAACATGTTACCAACAGCATACCAACATATCACACTAAACAGGACTGAACATCCCATCAAAGCTTTTTGACATAAGCTTTCTTTTAAGCATTACACAGGCCAAACCACTCTTCTATGAACACAACCAAAACAGGAGTAGTATAGCCAAGCCACCAAATCTGCAATGAAAGAAGAATACTCCCCTGTAAAAGCAGCACATACGCACGCACACAAACAAAAAGAACTTGCCTCTTTCATCTTGGTTTTTGGACGAAATATTTGCCTCAACATTTTCGGGGCCGAGTTTTTAGTCATCACTATCCTCCTGTTAAATGACTCTGCCTTGCAATGTACAATGGGATGGGGCATTCTATAAGGGGTGGATGTTTGTAATGGTTAAAAAGGGAAATCCTTCAGCTAAAGAAAAAGAAAGAAAAAGGGAAATATTGCAATTTCCTTAGAAAAAGCAGAACCCTCAAAGAATGTCAGTATAGCTGGGTTTAAAAGCAGAAGGTTGCAAGAGACATATAGATTAATATAAAACAGAGGGAAGACAAATTGGTTAAAAAAATGGAAAAAATACAATGTATGTGGCCGAAGGGAAATTTTTTGTGAGGTCCGCTCATTCAGGCAGTGATGTACATTCCTACCTGAAGCCTGTTGACTGTCAAAGAGAGAAGAGGGAAAAAGCTCTACAAGCCAAATTCTATGAAAAAATATGACGCAGGCCCAACTCACTTGTGAAGAAAGACTAACTCTAAATCCCACACTATAATGAGGATGCTAATCTTCAAAAAGGATCTTTAAAGAGGACCTATCACCTTGTCACACATGTAGTGATAAATATACCATTCTGGAGGGGCCGCTACCCAGATCCAGGAACAATTTGAATTTTCTTTCCAGTCCTTGCAGTTGCAGAGATATCAGCACAGTATAGGACCATTGTATTCTTCACTGTCAAAAAAGAGGTGCTGTAGAGGAAGAGGGAGTCAGAGAAGCTGCTGTGTACATGCATAGCGTTCTCTCTATGCGCATCTAAGTTCACATTGTCTGCTGCTGTGTGCTCCGGACTCCTGTCAGCATCACTTCACGCACAACACAGATGATAGGAGTCCGTAGTGTGCACTGGAGAAGTGTTGGTGTTAAAACACCGAGCACAAGGGACTAAGGAGCTGTAGACAGACAAGTACAGAAATCCCATGCAGATGACTAACACTATCCACAGCCCCAACCTGACCATTAGTCCGCACCTATAATTTAGATCAAGGTAAGAACACAGCATTTGGGCGCTCCTTGCTCAAGTTTGGGCCCCTATTCATTCTTTGATGCATGAAATCTACCATTTGTAAACTCCTCCCTTTTTCACAATAGGTATTATCTACCCATGTGTCTCTCACCTAGAGTTAAGGTAGGACTATTCAATATTTACATTGTAAATTTATTACACTACCCATTTGTTACTTTGATTGAAACAATGTTGTATGGTTGTTCTTACTATGGACACTTTTTGGCGCACCACATTTTTCCCCTGATGAGCCCAGGAAGGGTGAAAAAGGTCCTGTCGGGATTTGGTTGCCTTGATCCCTATGACGTGTGCCAAATGTCTATAGGACGAAATACTGTCCATAACTGCATACCAGACGCGTATTCTCCTTGATTCCTTTACTGGAACCACTCCAGTTGTGTAGGCTTGTTTGATAGGGCTATCCAGTCAGGGATAGGCTCCTGTCGGGGTTGTGGCTAATTAGGACCACGACTCCGAGGTTAGGTTTTCAGGGAATCAGAGAAGTTGGACTTGGGGTGTACCAGGGAGAGTGACATTGTCATCTTGACCCCATTCTTGACATCCACAAGTCCTATCTTACCCTGCTTAAATTCATCTATCCTCTCCACTATTTAAAGACAAAGTGTCTTCTTTCTGGACGAGCACTCTGACGCTTCTCGCCTGAGACAAAACTAATGAACACACGTCGTGCTCAAGGAAGACGGATAGTGTGTTTTGATGACATATGCTGCTGAGCATCTAAGGTGAGCCTAGTGCCTCTATTCTGTCATGTGAAGCTTTATACATTTAGGCCACCCAGCTCATGTTTTGCATTTGTCTATTTTTCTCCTAGATGGGGTTCATGCACTAAGGATTCTGCATAGCAGCAGCTATTGTGTATCTTACTACGTCTGTATATATTATGAGATTTTCAGTAAAAGCTAAGTTTTAGATCACTTCTTTGTATGTATTTTTTGCCTCAAGGATATTAAGTGATCACGGGTCATTATTATTTTTGATTGACCACGTCTTTTGGATTATTTTTGGTTAATATTTTACATAAGTTGGCAATGAAAAAATTGTCGGCCCAATGGGTTCCACGATTGCTCACGGTGGACAACAAGCAGATGTGGCTGTTAACTTCGAAGCAGTGTTTGGAGCAATTAAAGCAAGATCAGAAGAAGTTTTTGCGTCGAGTTGTCACCGTTGATGAAAAAACTAAGCAACAATCATAACAATGGATTTCTCCTGGTGAATCTGTTCCCAAGAAGGCGAAAGACTGTCCCATCGGCTGGAAAGGTCGTTATCCTCATGGATTTTTTTTAGAAAAAGGAGAAAGATCACTGGAAAATACTACAGTGAGTGATTGGACTGCTTCAACAAAATATTGAAGGAGACACGGCCGCATTAGGTGAAAAAGAAGGTGCCGTTTCACCACGATTACGCACCAGCACATTCATCAGGAGTTGTCGCTGCCAAACTGCATGAATTGTATTATGAATTGCTGCTGCACCCCCAGTATTCACCCGATCTGGCTCCCCGCGACTTTTTCTTGTTCCCCAACATAAAGAAATGGCTTGCAGGAAATTTTTTTTTGCGCAAACGAGTAAGTCATCGCCGAGACAGAGGTATATTTTGGAAAGTTTGACAAATCCTATTTTTTGGAGGGGTTAAAAAATGGCAGGAATGGGAGAAGTGTATCTTTCTAAAAGGGGACTAGGGTGAAAATAAAAAAAAATAATTTTTTAAAAAAATGGTGTCTTCATTTCTAATACGGGTACTTACTGAATTGCCCCCGTGTTTACACTATACATGACTAGTAGTTATAGATTTATATTACTCCTCCTTGGCTAAAAGTACTCCTTAAAAACAGAGGAGTATTTTTACCCTTCTGGAGAAATGTTAGTGCAATCTCTGCCTCCTTTTATGATCAAATCTGTACAATGGCTTTAAAAATTTTAACAGAATTGCAACCAAATTCTAACAAAGTATTCTAAAATAGTTTTGTGTTCCAAGCATGAGACAGGCTTGATGGATTTAAAATTTAAAGGGGTACAGGCAGTCCCCGGGTTACATACAAGATAGGGTCTGTAGGTTTGTTCTTAAGTTGAATTTGTATGTAAGTCGGAACTGTATATTTTATCATTGTAATCCCAGACAGAACTTTTTTGGTCTCTGTGACAATTGGATTTTAAAAATGTTGGTTGTCATAAGAATCAGGATTAACAATAAATCTTCATTACAGACGCCTGTGATAACTGTTACAGCTAATTATTGTAGCCTATGACTAAAGTACAATAAATTACCAATATCCAGTGGTCCGTTTGTAACTAGGGGTTGTATGTAAGTCGAGTGTTCTTAAGTAGGGGACCGCCTGTATTCTCATTTCAGCACATTATTGTTATTGTTTTTATAAAAAAAATATTATACAATTTTCCAATACACTTTCCGTATCAATTCCTCACGGATTTCTAGATCTCTGCTTGCTGTGATTATATGGAACGCTTCTTTGTTTACTGCTAGTGACGATAGTCACACAGGTGCACGGCTCATTGCATATCACAGACAGTGAACAGCTGTGCACCTGTGTGATCATGGTCAGATTTCTGTCCACTAGCAATACACTTAAGTAGGCTTTCCATAGAATGACCGCACGCAGAGATCTAAAAAAACTGTAAGGAATAAGTATAACCTTTTATTATAAAAAGAAGGACATTAATTTGCTGTAATGGGAATACCCCTTTAAGTAACATTAAAAGCATAGATGATTCACTAAAGGTGTGATTATGTTGGATATTTCCTTAACTCTTTCCTGTGTTATGTGCAGGGTACAGAACTTGTTAACACATCAGTTTCAAAACAACAATTTAGAAGTATAAAAATAATAGAAAACATGTTACCAACAGCATACCAACATATCACACTAAACAGGACTGAACATCCCATCAAAGCTTTTTGACATAAGCTTTCTTTTAAGCATTACACAGGCCAAACCACTCTTCTATGAACACAACCAAAACAGGAGTAGTATAGCCAAGCCACCAAATCTGCAATGAAAGAAGAATACTCCCCTGTAAAAGCAGCACATACGCACGCACACAAACAAAAAGAACTTGCCTCTTTCATCTTGGTTTTTGGACGAAATATTTGCCTCAACATTTTCGGGGCCGAGTTTTTAGTCATCACTATCCTCCTGTTAAATGACTCTGCCTTGCAATGTACAATGGGATGGGGCATTCTATAAGGGGTGGATGTTTGTAATGGTTAAAAAGGGAAATCCTTCAGCTAAAGAAAAAGAAAGAAAAAGGGAAATATTGCAATTTCCTTAGAAAAAGCAGAACCCTCAAAGAATGTCAGTATAGCTGGGTTTAAAAGCAGAAGGTTGCAAGAGACCTATAGATTAATATAAAACAGAGGGAAGACAAATTGGTTAAAAAAATGGAAAAAATACAATGTATGTGGCCGAAGGGAAATTTTTTGTGAGGTCCGCTCATTCAGGCAGTGATGTACATTCCTACCTGAAGCCTGTTGACTGTCAAAGAGAGAAGAGGGAAAAAGCTCTACAAGCCAAATTCTATGAAAAAATATGACGCAGGCCCAACTCACTTGTGAAGAAAGACTAACTCTAAATCCCACACTATAATGAGGATGCTAATCTTTAAAAAGGATCTTTAAAGAGGACCTATCACCTTGTCACACATGTAGTGATAAATATACCATTCTGGAGGTCCCATGCAGATGACTAACACTATAGAACATGGTGCCTGGCCGGGCAGCAACCGCCACAGAACATGGTGCCTGGCCGGGCGGCAACCGCCACAGAACATGGTGCCTGGCCGGGCGGCAACCGCCACAGAACATGGTCATCGCCCAGGTGGCTACTGCTATATAAAAAAAAAAAAAAAAAAAAAAAAAAAAAAAAAAAAAAAAAAAAAAAGCAGGTTAATTGTGGTTAACAGAGGTGCTCCACAATAATTGTTATTAATCATTTGCTTGTTGCATAGGGATTTCTATAATTATCAATCATCCACTCTTTAGGCCCTCGTTGCTGGCATTTATTTCCCGTGGTACTTCAGCACAAGTTCCCAGGTCCTGTCAGCTATGTTCTGCATGCCGCGCCATGCTGACAGGAGACGGAAATTTGCAACTGCAGCAGACATTGGGGCTCATTTACTTAGGGTTGTGCGCTGCACTTTTGTCGGTCTGATCCACTTTTTCAATACAGCTTGCACTGGTATTGAAGTGTGCGTGCTGGGATTGTGGCTTCCATACGACACAAATTAGGGGGCGTCCGTCTGACAGATTCAGACAGAGCATGGTATTTAATTTTTAAATTCTGTCGCAAGCCCTATTCCTAAGATGCAGCACTAAAAAGATGGTGAACTCTGTCGGACCTGAGCGGGGAAGCGACACATGCAGGATATCGAGGGCACGATCTTTGTGAATTGCCGCACGCAGCAATATAGTTGGACAATGCACTTTCTGTGAACTCCAGTGACCGGGTGAGTAAATGTGCCCCATTGCGATAGAGGAGCATAGGTAGATCACACTCTGCAAATACACAGCAGACTCTGTCTGCTGCCATTTTGGACAATCTCACAGAATATTAGCACTACACAAGCCCCCTCCTTGGCTCCAGCACCTCCTCTCTGACTGTTTAGAGGATTACATTGGTCAGAAATCGGTTCCGATACCTTGGCAATTGTTGGTGTTGAAAAGAAAATAGAATATTAACCTGCATTCTTGTCTAAAACAATGGCGTGAATGTATCTAGATATGTGCACCAGAATTGCAGAGTGCATCTTGGTCAGGTTTTGAAATTTCGATGTACTTGGCTAAAATACAAATATATGGGCAGAAGAAGGGTGTGTGGGGCTCCCAAATATATAGGGAACTGATAGATACACAATAAAATGACCTGTAAACAGTGAATACAGCAGTCAAACGATATCAATCAGCACAGTAATGGCTAATGAATAAGTACCCACTTTAATAGTGACTGCAGTGGATCACTGTTTATACTCATGTGGCTGAGCTTCTATGAAAAAGTGAGGGCAAGAACAGAGGAGGAAAAAGGGACTCCATTGTACAGTGTCAAGCAGGAAGTTACACTATCATAGCCCCAACCTCCTGTGATGCCTCATTTTGCCGGCAAGAATTAGCCATTGGGAGCCATGCAGGGTTTAATTAGGGCCTGTACAGTTGCTGCAGTGACTGTAGGCCAATACTTTACAATATTTTTCGGACTATAAGGTGCACCGGATTATAAGAGACACCATAAATAAATACCTGCTAAAACGTCTAGGTTCATATATAAGGCGCACCGGATTATAAGGCGCACCTGATTATAAGGATGAATGACCAGCAGGTGGCCGAACTGTGCACAGTTCAAGGCAGCTGTTGTCTGTAAGTACGGTTCATATATAAGGCACACTGGACTATAAGGCGCACCTTTGATTTCTGAGAAAATCGAAGGATTTTTTGTGTGCCTTATAGTCCAAAAAATACTGCAACTAGAAGAGTAACCATTGTCTAAAAAAAAACTTTCGAGATGTTGTAGGGCATGCAATTTTAAGCCCTTCTGCAATTGGATTAGTAACCTGAATCTTGCTCCTTTATTCAGCAGCATTCCCCCTGTTATCAGTCTGTCAGTAATGCCTCAGATGGCCTTGAGAAAGTACATGTGAGACAACCCCTCTATCCCTGCTCTGCCCTCAGCTGATTTTCTCATGGCTACTACCAGCACTCAGTCATGTGATGCCAGGAGCCCTAACTAATGTAATAACCAAAACACCTACACTCTTATGTTTCCCTGTACAGCCTCAGTTTTCCCTACAACACTATATAAACAAATAATACACAGTCTCACCTTCCCCACCTTCACCTCATGGCAGCAGGAAATGGGAGACAGGAAAGAGCAGTTATATGTACACGGTCACTCTACAATTCTTCAATCTGCTCCATAATAATATAATAATTATTATTTTTTATTTATATAGCGCACACAGAGAACGCAGCGCTGCACAGAACTTGCCAAATTGATCCCCATGTGCTGTGCTGCAGTTTTACATAATAAGATAGGAGGTGTGATAGATGGAGGGGTGGGACGTTTCGTTATTACACTCTTCTCTAGTTACACCACAAAAAAAAGAAACAAAACACCGAAATGTGGAAAGACCACATACACAGAAAAAGTCCTCCAATGATCAAACAACTAAATATACATAAGTAGAACACAGTTTGTATAGAGGTGTTGAAAGTCTAGTCCTCCGAAAAAAATCAAGGCATTTGTTTCCAAACAAGAATTGCACATTACCCAGAGGAATAACAGAGGACAGATACTGAGGTATATGCAGACCAAGGGTGTACCCCACCCGACACGCGTTTCACCTTACGTTGTCAGGATTAGGTGTGTATGTAGACCTGTGTATGTCTCCCTTGTTCTCTGTTATTCTTCTGGGTAAGGTGCAATACTTTTTATTATGCAAATTTAGTTATTTGATGATTGGCAGACTATTTCTGTGTATTGTGGGTTATTTTATGCTCTCTACATTTTGGTTCCTTTGTTTGTGGTGTGTTTTGGGAACAATCTATTTAATCTAGTGGAGTAAACCTACTCAAAAAATGAACACCAGATATACACAGAAACTATGTTATTGAAAAAACATGTGACAAAATTTTATTTGATCAATTATAATGACATTGAAAAACATGCACAGTAAAAAACATGAAACAGACGTTTTATACAAGGGAGGTGGTAGCTAATACTGGACAGGTAACCTAAAACATCGAGGTGGCGTGATGACGTAAAGATGTCAATACACAGTAACATATACACTCACCGGCCACTTTATTAGGTACACCTGTCCAACTGCTCGTTAACACTTAATTTCCAATCAGCCAATCACATGGCGGCAACTCAGTGCATTTAGGCACGTAGACATGGTCAAGACCATCTCCTGCAGTTCAAACTGAGCATCAGTATGGGGTTGTGGGGGCACTGTTCCTATATTGGCTTCTGTGAGCTGAACAGTCTTCAGTTTGTATTATGAAGTTACTAAAATACTTGCTAAATCTGCAGATAAATCATGGCTGGAAGAAGCTGACATGGTGGCCAGGTAGATGATAACATAGATAAATTATCTAATCTAAATTTACAGAAAGTGTTGCTATTACACAATTTTGTAGCATCTCCCCTGTGATGTGACTCTGTTATCTTCACTTATGAGCCATCCTATTGCGCCAGATTTACCATCCAGCAGCAGACACTGGGGGTCATTCACTAAGGGCCCGATTCGCGTTTTCCCAACGTGTTACCCGAATATTTCCGCCGATTGTACCTGAATTGCCCCAGGATTGTTGCGCACGCGATCGGATTGTGGCGCATCGGCGCCGGCATGCGCTCGACGGAAATCGGGGGGCATGGCCGAACGAAAACCCGACGTATTCGGAAAAACCGCCGCATTTAAAAACCGCAAAAGTGTCGCTTGAGGAACGCTTACCTTCACCTGGTCCGAGGTGGTGCATTCCGGCGCGATGAGATGACTTTCAGCGCAGCAGCGCCACCTGGTGGACGACGGAGGAACTACCTTCTTAAATCCCGGCCGGACCCGAATCCAGAGCAGAACGCGCCGCTGGATCGCGAATGGGCCGGGTAAGTAAATTTGCCCCACTGTGATAATTCTGCTGAAATATAAGTCCCATTTCTATGTAGTAATCTTCTTTCTTTTGCTGTATTTATATAGTAATCTTGGTTCTGGTAACATATACACTCACCGGCCACTTTATTAGGTACACCTGTCCAACTGCTCGTTAACACTTAATTTCTAATCAGCCAATCACATGGCGGCAACTCAGTGCATTTAGGCATGTAGACATGGTCAAGACAATCTCTTGCAGTTCAAACCGAGCATCAGTATGGGGAAGAAAGGTGATTTGAGTGCCTTTGAACGTGGCATGGTTGTTGGTGCCAGAAGGGCTGGTCTGAGTATTTCAGAAACTGCTGATCTACTGGGATTTTCACGCACAACCATCTCTAGGGTTTACAGAGAATGGTCTGAAAAAGAAAAAACATCCAGTGAGCGGCAGTTCTGTGGGCGGAAATGCCTTGTTGATGCCAGAGGTCAGAGGAGAATGGGCAGACTGGTTCGAGCTGATAGAAAGGCAACAGTGACTCAAATCGCCACCCGTTACAACCAAGGTAGGGCACCCTGGGGGCGTCTGCGCGTAGCCGAATCGGCCTCAAAGTTCGACGTACTGTGCTTCAAAGATGTTTCTTCTCTTCTCGACCTTGGTTTGAACGGGTGGCTTGTGACGGTCACGGTTGCCTTTTAATATCAGCTCCGAACCATCCTGCCCTCTCTCCTTGACCTCTGGCACCCTCAACGAAGGGCATTTCCGCCACTAGAACTGCCGATACACGGATGTTTTTTCCTTTTTTTCCGGACCATTCTCTGTAAACCCGAGAGAGTGTTGTTCGTGAAACATCCCAGAGATCACAGTTCTGAAATACTCAGACCCTTCTGGCACCAACCAACACCATGCGCCACGGTTACCAAAGGCACCACGATCAACCTTTCTTTCCCAACTGACTGCGTTTGAACTGCAGGAATGGTCTTGCCATTCTACGTGCAATGCACTGAGTTCCGCCATGTGATTGGTGATTGGAATAAATGTTAACAGCAGCGCTTGGACAGGTGTACCTAATAAAGTTGCCGGTGAGGGTATTGTTACTGTGTTTGACATCTTGACGTGCATCGACCATCCTCGATGTTAGGTGTTACCTGGCCATTATTAGCTACACCTCCCTTGTATAAAACGTCTGTTTCATCTTTTTACTGTGCATGTTTTTCAATGTCATTAAATTGATCAAATAAAATTTTGTCACATGTTTTTTCAAACATAGTTTCTGTTATTCTTGTGTTCATTTTTTGAGTAGGGTTTACTCCACTAAAATAGATTGTTCCCAAAACACACCACAAACAAAGGAACCAAAGTAGAGAGCATAAAAAACCCACAAACACAGAAGAGCTGCAACAATCAAATAACTAAATTTGCCATAATAAAAGTATGCACCTACCCACGAAGACAGAATAACAGAGAACAAGGGAGACATACACAGGCTACATACACACCTAATCCGACACGTAAGGTGAAACGCGTTCGGGGGGGGTACACCCTTGGTCTGCATTACCTCAGTATCTGTCCTCTGTTATTCCTCTGGGTAATGTGCAATTCTTGTTTGGAACAATGCCTGATTTTTTTTTCGGAGGACTAGACTTTCAACACCTCTATACAAACTGTGTTCTACTTATGTAGTATTTAGTTGTTTGATCATTGGAGGACTTTTTCTGTATGTGGTCTTTCCACATTCGGTGTTTTGTTTCTTTTTTTTGTGGTGTAACTGAGAAAGAGTGTATATAACGAAACGTCCACCCCTCACTCACATCACCTCCCTATCTTATTATGTAAAACTGCAGCCCGCACATGGGGATCAATTTGCATTTCTGTGCAGCGCTGCGTCTCTGTGTGCGCTATATAAATAAAAAATAATAATTATTATATGATTGGAGCAGATTGAAGATGTGGAAGTGACCGGTACATATAACTGCTCTTTCCTGTCTCCCATTTCCTGCTGCCAGAGTGGAAGGGTGGGAGGTGAGACTGTGTCTTTTGTTTATATAGTGGGTAGGAAAACTGAGGCTGTACAGGGAAACATAAGAGTGGTAGGTGTTTTGGTTATTACTTAGTAGGGCTCCTGGCATCACATGACTGAGTGCTGGGAGTAGCCATAAAAATCACTGAGGGCGAGCAGGATAGAGGGGGTTGTCTCACATTGTACTTTCTCAAGGCCATCTGGCATTACTGACATACTGATAACAGGTGGGAATCTGCTGAATAAGGAGAGATTCAGGTTCATTCCATCAAGAGGGCTTAAAATTGCTGCCACAACATGCTGCGAAAGTTTTTTTTTAGACAATGAGTTACTGCTCTAGTTGCAGTATTTTTTGACTATAGGCACCCGCAAAAAATCCATCGATTTTTCAGAATCAAAGGTGCGCCTTATAGTCCATGTGCTTAGATATGAACCGTACCTTACAGACAACCGCTGCCTTGAAACGGTGCACATTCGCCACCTGCTGGGCATTCACCTTAACATCAGGTTGCCCATAATCCGGATGCGCCCTTATAATGAACCTAGCGTTTTAAGCAGGTATTTATTTATGGGTCTCTTATAATCCGGTGCACCCTTATGTCCGAAAAAGTATTGTAAAGTATTGGCCTCCTCACGGCAGCAACTGTACAGCCCAATGTACACCCTGCATGCTCCCAATGGCTCAAGTCTTGCCGGCAAATGGGCATCACAGAGTTTGGGGCTTAATGATAGTGGGTAACTTCCTCTTGACACTGTACAATGATCCCTTTTTCCTCCTCTGTTCTGGCCCGCACTTTTTCATAGAAGCTCACCACATAGTAAAACATGATCCACGCAGTCACCATTAAAGTGGTACTTATCATGGACCATACTGTGGCTTGGGATCGTTTTGACGCTGTATTCAGGTTTACAGGTCATTTTATTGTGTATCTGATCAGTTCCCTATATATGTGGGACCCCACACCACCCTCTTCTTCCCATATATTTGTATTTTAAAGCCAAGTACAAATCGAATTTGCAAACCTGACCAAGATGCCTTGCAATTCTGGTGGACATTCTAGTACATTCACAGCGCCATTGTTTTAGAACAAGAATGCATAATCATTCGTAGGGTTCTTTCACCCCCAACATTGCCACAGGTATTGAAAAGAACCCATTTCCTGACCAATGTAATCCTCTAAACAGTCAGAGAGGAGTGGTCTGGAGCCGGAGGGGGCTTGTGTAGTGCTAATATTCTGTGAGATTGTCCAATCGGCAGCAGAACAGATCTGCTGTTGTATGTGGAGATGTGATCTACCTATGCCCTCTATCGTCAAGGGGGGCACATTTACTCACCCCCGTCACTGGAGTTCACAGAAATGCAATTGTCCACTATATTGCTGAGTGCGGCAATTCACAAAGAATCGTGCCCTCGATATCCTGCATTGTCCGTCCCCTTCAGGTCCGACAGAGGTCACCATCTTTTTAGTGCGCAATCCTTAGAATAGGCTTGCGAACAGATTTAGAAATTATACCATGCTCTGTCGAATCTGTCACGACGCCCCCTTAATTTTGTTGGGCGTATGAAGCCACAATCCCAGCACCACACTTCAATACCATGCAAACTGTATGAAAAAGTGGATCAGACCGACAAAGTGCAGCGCACAACCCTAAGTCAATGAGCCCCAAGTCCTGCTGACAGTTTTTTTTTTTTTTGTTTTTTTGCAAATTTTCCGTCTCCTGTCAGCATGGGCCGCGGCATGCAGAACATAGCTTACAGGACCTGGGAACTTGTGCTGAAGTACCACGGAAAATTAATGCCAGCAACGAGGCCTAAAGAGTGGATGATGGATAATTATCGAAATCCTATGCAACAAGCAATTATTATAACAATTAATTGTGTGAGCAACCTCGGTTAACCACAATTAACCTGCTTTTTTTTGTTTTTTTTTTTTTTTTTTTTTTTTTTTATAGCATAGCCTCCGCCAGGCCCCATGTTCGTGCGGTGCGCCGGCCAGGCCCAGTCTATAGTGTTAGTCATCCTGCATGGGATTTCTGTACTGTCTGGTCTAAGCTCCTTAAGTCCCTGTTGCCGGTGTTTTAAACACCCAACACGTTTCTCCATGCACACTTACGGACTCCTACATCTGTTTGTGCGTGAAGTGATGCCTGACAGATCCGGAGTCATCCCCAACCAGTGAACTTAGATGCGCTAGAGAGAACGCTATGCTAGTACACAGCAGCTTCTCTGACTCCCCTGCTTACACACCTCTCTTTTTGACAGTGAAGAATACAATGGTCCCTATACTGTGCTGAATACTCTCAACTGCAAGGACTGGAAAGAAATTCAAATTGTTCTGAGATCTGGGTAGCGGCCCCGTCCAGAATTGTATATTATCACACACATGTGTGACCAGGTTGATAGGTTCCCTTTAAGCTCCTTTTTTGGGGAAGATTAGCACCTCATTATAGGGTGGGATTAGAGTTAGTCTTTCTCACAAGTGAGTTGGGCCATCTGCTCACTATTTTTCATAGAATTTGGCTTGTAGAGCTTTGTGCCTCTTCTCTCTTTGACAGCACAGGCTTCATAGGCAGTACATCACTGCCTGAAATGAGCGGACCCACAAAAAATTTCCTTCGGCCACTACAACAATGGGATTTTTTCCGATTTTTTTTATTTTTTAACCCAAAAATTTGGCCTTTCCCTCTGTTTTAATAATATTAATCTATATGTCTCTGCAACCTGTCTGCTTTTAACCCAGCTATACGACATTCTTTGAGGTTCGCTTTTTTCTAAGGAAATTTCAAGATTTCCCCTTTTTCTTTCTTTTTCTTTAGCTGAGAGGAATTTCCCTTTGTTTAACCATTACAAACATCCACCCCTTATAAGCCCCATCCCTTGTCCATTCCCGGCCGAGTCTTTTAACAGGAGGTAAGGGATGACTAAAAACAAAACTCGGGCCCGAAAATGTTTTTTGAGGCAAATAATTTCGGTCCAAAAACCAAAGATGAATAGAGGCAAGTTCTTTTTGTTTGTGGCTGGCGTGCGTATGTGCTCTTTTACAGGGAGTATTCTTCTTTCAGTGCAGATTTGGTGGCTGCTAACTACTCCTGTTTTGGTTGTGTTCATAGAGAGGTGGTTTGGCCTGTGTAATGCTTAAATAAAGCTTATGTCAAAACTATGGATTGGATTTCGTCCTGATTTAGTGGTGATATTTGTATCTTTGGTACAGTTTTCTATTATTTTTATACTTCTAAATTGTTGTTTTGAAACTGATGTTGGTTAACAAGTCTGTACCCTGCACATAACACGGCCAGATTCGGAAATATCCAACTATCAACCTTAGTGAATCATCTATTCTTTTAATGTTACTTAAAGGGGATTCCCATTAACAACAGCAATTAATGTCCTTGCTGTTATAATAAATTATACTATTCCTTACAATTTTTTGAGATCTCTGAGTGCGTCATTCTATGGAAAGCCTACTGAAGTGTATGCGAGTGGACAGAAATCTGCATGATCACACAGGTGCACAGCTGTTCACTGTCCGTGATCTGCAATGAGCCTGCACCTGTGTGACTAGAGTCACTAGCAGTAAACAAAGAAGCTTCCATATAATCACAGCAGCAGAGATCTAGAAATCCGTGAGGGATTGATACGGGAAAGTTATTTGGAAAATTGTATAATATTTTTTTTTATAAAAACAATAACAATAATGTTGGCGAAATAGAAACAAGGCGGTCCCCCTACTTAGAACACTCACTACTACAAACCCCGTAGTTAAAACGACCACTCGGAATAGTGTAATTTTAATGTACTTTAGTCATAGCGACCATTACTTAACAGTTTAGCAAGGGCGTCTGATGAGATTTTATTGTTAATCCTGATTCGTGATGAACACCAACATTTTTTCAAATCCAATTGTCACAGAACCAAAAAATTCTGTTCTGGATACAAATATAAAATATCCAGTTCCGCTACAACAAATTCACTTAAGACAACCTACAGACCCTATCTTGTATGTAACCCGGGGACTGCCTGTCCCCCTTTAAATTTAAAATCATCAACCTGTCTCCTGCTTGAACACAAACGAATTTAGAATACTTTGGTTAGAATTTTGGTGCACTTCCTTTTTAAAATTGTTTAAGCCATTGTACAATTTTGATCATAAAAGGAGGAGAGCTGGCACTAACATTTCTCCAAAGGGGAAAATACCCTCTGTTTTTAAGGAGTATACTTTTATCCAAGGGAGTAATATAAATAGTCTATAACTACTAGTCATGTATGTGTAAACACGGGGGCAATTCAGTAAGTACCCCGGAGTAAGAATGAAGACACATTTTTTTAAAAAAGTATTTTTTTTTATTTCACACACCCTAGTCCCTTTTTAGGCAGAGTCACTTCTCCCATTCCTGGCCATTTTTAAACCAGAACCCCTTTCCAAAAAATAGATTTGTCAACTTTCCAAAATATCACCTCTGTCTCGGCGATGACTTACTCGTTTCGCAAAAAAAAAGTTCCTGCAGCCATTTCTTTATGTTGGGAACATCAAAGTCGCGGGAGCCAGATCGGGTGAATACTGGGGGTGCGCAGCAATTCATAATACAATTCACGCATTTGGCAGCGACAACGGCCTGATGAATGTGCTGGTGCTTAATGTGGTAAACTGCACCCTCTTTTCACCTAATCGCCGTGGTCTCCTTCAATATTTGTTGAAGCAGTCCAATCCTCACTGAGTATTTTTCAGTGTCTTTCTCCTTTCTAAAAAAAGCCATTAGTATAACGACTTTCCAGCCGATGGGACATCTTTCCTGCCTTATTGGACAGATTCGCTCACCAGGAGAAATCCAGTGTTATGATTGTTGCTATAGTTGTTCATCACGGTGGACAACACGAACGGCAAAAACTTCTTCTGATCTTTTGCTTTAATTGCTTCCAACCACTGCTCGAAGTTGAAACAGCAAGCTGCTTGTTTGTCCACGTGAGCAATCGTGGAACCCATTGGGGCCCTACAATTTTTTCCTTGCCACTTATGTCAAATAATTAACCAAAAAAATCCAAAACGACGTGGTCAACAAAAATAATAATGACCCCGTGATCACCTAGATCCTTGAGGGCAAAAAATAACATACAAAGAAGGGATCTAAAACGAGGCGTTATGTACTACTGAAAATCTCAGCATATATACCGAGTAGTAAATACCCAATAGCTGCTCTATGGCAGAATCCTTATGCAGAACCCCATCTAGGAAACATATACCAATGCAAAACAGGAGCTGGGGGGCCTAAATGTATAAAGCTTCACATGACAGAATAGAAGCACTAGGCTCACCTAGAATCTTGCAGCATATGTCATCAAAACACACTATCCGTCTTCCTTGAGACCGACGTGTGTTCATTAGTTTTGTCTCATTCGAGAAGCGTCAGAGGGCTCGTCCAGAAAGAAGACACTTTATGTCTTAAATAGTGGAAGATAGATGAATATAGCAGGTAAGATAGGAACTTGTGATGGTCAAGAATGGGTCAAGATGACAATGTCACCGCCTGTACACCCCAAGTCCAACTTCTCTGATTCCCTAAAACCTAACCCGGATCGGTTCCACTTTGCCACAACCCCGACAGAATCCTATCCCTGGCTGGATAGCCCTACAAACAAGCCTACACAACTGAGTGGTTCCATTAAAGAGTCAGAGATATCGTCTTTTATGCGTTATGACAGTAATTCGTCCGGTAGACATTTGCACCCGTCATAGGGATCAAGCAAACCAAATCCCGACAGGACCCGGTTTCACCCTTCTGGCTAATCAGGAAAATGCGGTGGCGCCAAAAAGTGTCCCTAGTAGAACCCCCATACAACATGTTTCAGCAATACCAATGTAGTTTAAATAAATTTACAATTGTCAATATGAATAGTCCTACCTTTACTCTAGTGAGAGACACAGGTAGATATACCTATTTGTAAAAGGGAGATTTACAAAATGGTAAATTTGCATGCATCAAAGAATGTATCGGGGCCCAACTTAGCAAGGAGCGCCCAAAGCGGTTTGCTTATCTTGATCTAAATTATAGGGCGGCTAGGTCAGGTTTGGGGCTGTGGGGGCCCAGTTGCAGCGTCCCCGTGGCCCGGCCTGCAGGACATGGGTCTGTGTGTGAGGTTCCACTGCAATATTAAAATGGCGCGCCCTGCAACCGACAACCACGCCCCGCGCTCCGCCCTGTCTCATGATCGCCGTCGTGAAGGTCACGAGGGAAAATAGGGCGGGGTCGGGGTGCGTGCCATTCTTGTGTGAGCACTGCCCTACTGCCCGTGCTGTGTCGCAGGGCATGGATAAGATCATTGATGCGCCCAAATGTCCCTTAGTTAAAAGCGAGGGACAAGAAATATGATCACAGGTATACCTAAAGGGAATGTCTGACCCAATTACTGAGAGTGAACTGACACGGAATTTAGGCCAATGTAGCTCCCGTGGAGAAAACTATGAAGTGATGCATTAAAACGGTCCCAATTACAAGGATCTACAGGATGACAGTAATGAATAAACTTAATGAGAGGATAGTAATATATACGGTGGTTAAGGCTTAAAAGTGGGACCCTAGAGGAAACAACCAAACGTTAAAACGAGCCCCAAGGGGGTTTGAATGAGCATTTAAGTCTGAAGATCCAGCGCCGTCTCCTTTTCTGGCTGAGATCCCAGTCCTCCCCCTCTTTCTGGCGGTTTCACCAAATCGATGCCAACAAAGGAGAGCCCTGTATCTCCCTTCATGTTGGTCATGTATGTGTCTTGAGAGAGGTTGTCCCTATTGTGCCTAATCTCACCTAAGTCAGTGATGGCAACCTCTAGGGGGCCGGTGCCAAACTGCAAACCCAAACCCCCCTCAGGTATTGTGAGGTGCCAAACACAAATGAAGCATAATTTATTGCTCCCTGTTCAACAACATTCAATCATATTGGCCTCTGAGGACGCACAGCAATTTTCAGCATTGTTAGCTTCTTCATGTCACAAACCCTCTGTACACAGAGAAATCGTGAGCCGGCAGGATTTCTCCAAGATAATTTGGCCCTGTCTACTCATTCTCCCTCTTCCTACAGGCCCAAATAGCAAAGAATTATCTAATATCACGAAAGAACAGCTTAAGTGCTTGGAACTTCAGGAGATTCTTGAATCCTGTCTGGTGTGCTGGGGAAGTGGCCTGAGTGCTCCACAGAAAGGGCTCTGAGTGTCGCTTGTCACCCTGCCATAGGTTCCCACCACTGACCTAGAGTGATCCCCACACGGCGTCGGAATTCCCTGATGTCTTACCCACGACTGTTTCCCACCCCACATGTGGCTAAGGAGATAACCCCAGTGATTTACAGTTTTAATATTGTCGAATGGTGTTTGGTCCCTGTAGCAGAACATTAAGGTTTTTGGTTTTCATATAACTTACCGGCCACACACCCACTGCATCGTAGCCCCCACTATCATCCTGCTTAAGCCATGTCCCCGTTTGTTTAGGTCTGCTGAAGTGGAACTGACTAGTCTGTCCCTGATATCGGCCCCTTCTAAGGTGATTGTGCATGTCCTGTGTTTACTGTCGAGAAGTCTGGGGCCCATTTTGGAGTACGTGCCAGATGCTTTGTTGGAATCTGTCTTTACAACTGGCACCCTATCATAGGTGCCACCTCATGGGTGGTTGTGGGCGGGAGAATGAGGCGGCGGCGTAAGTAAATCGATTCTATTGTACCCTAATGCTCGTTGATACTGGCTGACGGGAGGATGTGTTCTGGATACCAGGGGCTCGAACAGGGGATCTAAGATCTGGCTTTGTCAGCTGAACTCACAAGGGAGGACATTGGCTGCTCATACCTGAGTATTGTCCATACGAAGCCTTTCTTAAGGGCTGGGTGATGAATGAGTCCCAGCGTAAGAACGAAGTTGGTGGAGAGGGGGTGTTCTTAACACTGTGGTATCCAGTTCCCCGTTGGGTCTTTTCTGGATAAACCACGTTTAGAATGGTATAGAGTCCTCTGTGTGAATTTCATGCGTAACCTAAGGCCCAAGTCGTTGTTATGGTTAAGGTCACCCAGAGTGTCAGAAAACTGCTCCTCCGACCCCCCATGTGATGGATATCATCGATAGAGCGACCCAAAGGCTCCCATAACCGAGCACCGGGGGCCGTATTCGTCACCGAAGACACACTGTGTTCCCACCAGCCCAGGACAAATTTGCGTAGGTGTGCAAAGGATCGACCCATCGCGTTCCCCTGAGCTGGTTGGTACACAGTGCCGTCAAAGTGAAGCAAATTGTGTGGGAGCGAAATTCCAGTAAGCGCAGGGATCGATGACTAAGGACTCACATCATGCTTGGCAGTTAGGTGTTGGGGCCTATTGAGAGTCCATCATCTTCTTAAATAGGTCCGTGGTGTCCTCTAACTTATGAGGAAGTGGCTAACACAAAAAGGGGGCTAGGATCTTATCTATATAACTGCTGCTGACATTCGACATAGGACCCCCCCCCTGAGACAGTGGTTCTTCCTTTAAGGTATTTGTCCCTTTGGTATAATTTGGAGACTGTAGAAAGTTGGCCCGTCTGGGTGCTGGTTATAAGAATCTATCATCTCTACTAGAAGTTGATCATTGATGCTGATCCTAGGATGTCCTTGAGTTCCACCAGAATATTTCAGTGGGGTTCTTGAGAGGGTGGCTTAGCCGCCTTCTCTCAATATCAAGGCCCATACCCGATATTGTTCGGTTGCATACACATGTACCCCCCTTATCTGCGGGCTTTGAGTTAACTACTGGTGTCGTTCTCTAGAGAGGAAAGGGCCTGATGTCCTCTTATCACAGTAGTATGCCTCTGGCTAACTGCTTCTTCTTCCTCCAGGTCCTTAAGCACCATGTGCAAAGACTCGATGGTAAAGATCTCCAAGAGGTTTTTTTTTTTTTGTGCTGTTGCATTTGAGGTCCGTAAGAGACCTGTCCTGACGTGGTTGGTAAAGTTCCGCTAGTTTCCCAGTAAGTGCTCCTTTATGACTCCTGTGGATACCAAGTTCATCCTCTCTTTTTTCTCTTATTTTAATATAGTTATGGCATTGCAACGTACGGAAGAACATTGGATGTCCTTATGCCAACCAAAGTCTCAAAATTTATTAGTGGGTACAAATGACAACCCTTTCATCAAATACACCTTTCAGCGTAGAAGTTCCTGGATGACAGTTAACTATAAGGAGTCTAGGGTCGTCGTCCTTACGCCAGTCCGCCTCTTCTACGCCGCAACCCATGATAGTGGTGATAGTGGTGCATTTGTAAGGACAGATTCTCAACAAGCATGCACGACTCAGACTGTCGACAGTGACACAGGAACCATCCCACAATCACCTTCAGAAGGGGGCACTAGCAGGGACATACTAGTCCATTGCCACTTAAACGACCAAACAACGGTGACATGCTTAAGCAGGATATAGTGATGCTAACCACCGATGCAGTGGTGTTTGGGGCCTGTTAAAGTTTATAAATAAAACCAAAACCTTTAATAGGTTCTGCTACAGGGACCACATACACCATGAGACAATATATAAACTGTAAATCCTCGGGGTTATCTACTTACCACATGTGTGTGGATGTAAACAGTAATTTTGGGTAAGACATTCAGGGAATTCCGACGCCGTGTTGGGATCACTTGATATAGGCACATAGGGATCAACCTTCCTCAAGACACATACATACAACTGAAGGGAGCAACAGGGGCTCTCCTTGTTGGCATAGTTGGTGAAACCGTCCCCCAAAGAGGGGGAGACTGGGATCGCATCCTCATCCAAGAAGGACGCGCTGGATCTTCAGACTTAACTGCGCATCCACCCCCCTTGTGGCTTCGTTTAAGTTTTGCTTGTTTCCTCTAGTCCCCACTTTAAGCCTACACCCCCGTAATACTATAAACTCATCCTCTCATTAGTTTATTTCATTACTGTAACCTCCTTATATCATTTTTAATTGGCATCTTTAGAATGCGTCACTTCACTAGTTTCTACCACCGGTTGATACATGGGCCTACACCCGTGTCAGTTCACTTCATTCATTTGGGGTCATGACAGTTCACCTTTATGTATACCTGAATCGCCCTATTTCTTGTCCCTACTTTTTAAACTAAGTGACAGTTTGGCGACATCAATGATCTTATCCATTTCCCTGCTCCTCTCCAAAACCGCCCGCCCCCCACGTCCCCCCCCCCCCCCCGTGGGACATCTCTCCCCGTAACCTGGATCCTTGCCATACCCCGAGAGTTTTCTGCGCATCGCGGTCGCGCGCGCGCCGCCGCTTCCCCCCTCCCGTACGACAGATTTATGTGCACGATGGATTTCCGGAGGTGAGGGCTACCAAGGCACGGGCACGTAGCCTGTGCTCCACACACGCATATCGCACGCCCTACCACCGCCCTCGGTCTCCCTCTGTCTACTCTTCATGACTCTATCATGAGTTCACTTGGTCCTGGTTGTTACTGTGGCAGGGCGCGCTATTAATCTGTTCAGTGGAACCTCACATCAACAGCCCCTGGTCCTGGCCAAGGCCGTGCACGGGGGACGCTGCAACTGGGCCGCCACACCCCACCTGACCATTAGTCCCGCACCTATAATTTTAGATCAAGGAGAACACAGCATTGGAAGGCGCTCCGTGCTCAATTTGGGCCCCTATTTCATTCTTTGGGGAGCATGAAATCTACCATTTGTTGTACTCCTCCCTTTTATCACAATGGGAGGATCTACCCTGTGTCCTCTCACCTAGAGTTAAGGTAGGACTCTTCAATATTACATGTAAATTTCTTACACTAACCTCCATGTTACTTTGATTGAAACAATGTTGGTATGGTTGTTCTTACTAAAGGACACTTTTTGGCGAACCGCATTTTTTCCCTGATGACCCAGGAAGGGTGAAACAGGTCCTGCGGGATTTGGTTGCCTTGTCCCTATACGTGTGCAAATGCCTATAGGCCGAATACTGTCCATAACTGCATCAACGCGTATTCGTCTTGGATTCCTTGACTGGAACCCTCACCCAGTTGTCGTAGGCTTGTTTTGATAGGGTCCTATCCAGTCAGGGAGAGGCTCCTGTCGGGTTGTGCTATTAGACCACGACTCCGAGGTTTAGGTTTTCAGGAATCAGAGAAGTTTGGACTTGGGGGTACTGCAGGCAAGACATTGGTCCTATTGGACCCCATTCTTGACATCCCCAAGTCCTATCTTACCCATGCGTATATTTCATCTACCTCTCCCTATTAAAGCACAGAAAGTTCTCTTTCGGGACGAGCACTCTGACGCGTCTCCGCCTGAGACAAAACTAATGACACACGTCGTGCTCAAGGAAGACGATAGTGTTTTTGATGACAATGCTGCTGAGCATCTAATGTGAGCCTCGTGCCTCTATTTCTTCATGTGAAGCTTATACATTTAGGCACACACTCATGTTTTTGCATGTTTCTATTTTCTCCAGATGGGGTCATGCACTAAGGTTCTGCATAGCACAAGCTATGGGTATCTTACTACTCTGGATATATTTTATGCGATTTCAGGTAAAACTAGTTTTTCGATCACTTCTTTGTATGTATAGTATGTAAAGTATTAGTTGCCGTTCCGGTTGCAGCCTTGCACACCTTCTGACAAAATAACCACCCAGACCCCCCCCCCTTGCTTCTTTCCCGATATCAAGGCTGACAATTCCCCTCAGATCATGCTCTGGCTGGCCCCAAACCCCCCATTTAGGAGACAAAACGATTGGTCTGACTTGCACTGACTATATTTTTTGGGGTATAACATGTTAATATTTTTTTTTTCCTTTTTCCACTTTTTTTAATTTATTTAATTTTGTTTGATTACAATACACCTCTGCATCCGCGGGGCACGTTCTAATGTACCCCCCCCAATTGACCTAGCTCTGGTCACATGACCTTTCAGGGGAGCCGCGAGTCTGGTCCTGGTGGGGGAGGAGGGGATTGGCTCTATATACATGTCCTGGTGATGGCGCTTTCTGCGATAAGGATCGTAGTTAAGCATCGACACTGCTCATACTCTGCCAAGCTTCCAGCCATCAACCTAAACCAGAAAACCACAAGCAGTATTTTATGGGTTTTTTTTTTCTGGGTGTAATCAGCCTCTTTATATGCGCTCAGAGACGCTGTAGAGGCATTATCTTGACCTCTAAGGAGAATTAGAATGAAAGATTTATATATGTTCTTCTGTTTATTTTCTGATTCGTTACTGATTTACAGAGGTCATATGGAACAAGTTGTAGCATCACTCACTGAGGCAGTTGGTAAATGCCATTGTGTAAAGCTTGGGGCCACTGAACAATAAAGGAATTGACATAATGTTGTTTTTTATTTTTTTTTGTTTTTTGTTTTGGTTTAAAAATAAACACCCATTTCCACTCTCTTCAACATTTATTGAAGAATACTTGCTCTAAAAATCACCACATACCTCTCTGTTTATGTTGGAATTGGTCTTGAACCACTGGAGTAAGTGAGCCTCAGGTCCAAAACCAATGTCAATGCCCAATACTCATATTGTTGTAGTGCTACAAGTAATTAGGGCTGGTCCACACTAAATTTAAGATTTGTCGCATTTGAAAACTATAAATTTTACTTGGTCTTTGTGTCCAGTAATCTGTATCTGCGGAGGATTCCTCTGTTCCAAGCCTCACTTTTTTTTTTTCCTTGAACATACTACAACTGGCTGCTAACTATTGTAGTGCAAAATAGTTTTTTCTCCAATACACCTATCCGTATTCAAGGTGCCCACAGATGAAACCCCGATTTATCATCCGAAAAAGTGGGGCTAATTATACCCATATCCAATAGGTTCTCATTCTTATCTAAAATCATACAAAATGCCAATATTTCTAAGTAAGGAAACATATCTAAATAGTTTTTTATTGAGAACCCTTGGCTATTACAGTACACTGTTTTCAAGGCACCGGAGGCAGTAAAAAGTTTTACCACCCATTTTCAGTAAAGAGAGTGCTCAGTGGCTGGTATCCTCCCAGTGTTGTTCCATTCTTTTTTGGTAATTGAGTTTTGGGTACGAGGACGTTTAATAGCTTTAATCAGTCATCGCTGCGGTGTTCAGCAATACCGCTGCAGGATTGCAGATTCCATCATCTTTCATAGGCATTCTTATTCCTAACACTGGATTGCCCCCCTGTCTATGATGTGCATGGAGCCCTGGAGAGGATATTAATGCGTCTTCCTGGATTAAGGACACGCCTCTCCAACAATCGTTGGACACATAAAAAGCACAGGGACAAATCTCGATGTCCCTCCTCTTTCCAGATACAGACATCTTTGCAATTTGGTTGTAGGTACCAAGGATGGCTGGTTTGTAGACATAGAACCAATTGTTGAATAATTATTTATTTTACTTTCTTTTTTTTTTTTGTCTTTTTTTTTTTAATCGAGTATATTATTTTTAAAGAGATGTTTTCTAATCTTTACGCACTTCCTTTGTATAGAAAGGCTGTGTGCGACTATTGTTGATAACTGTTTTTTGGATGAGCTGAAGCTTTTTTTTGTCATAACTGGATGCCGGTAACACCCATGTTTTAAATTCTTTGTGTTTATTTTGTTTGTGTTTTTCCCCCCCGATTATTAGCATACACTGACTATACTATACCATGTATAATAAGGTTCAGTATGTTTTGCCTAAGATAAATAATCTAAATATTACTTACGGACTACTATATGATCATATTCGTTATAACTTAACACTAATCCTTGAATTTTTTTTTTTTCCTAATCAACAGATGAGGTGGTGGTGCAGGGTCCCCATTACACACCATGTCCAAGAGGTCTGAGAAGGCTATCAATCCCCATTGTGTCCTGCTCAAGTCCTGGCCAGGCTCTTTTGGGAAGGTGCTACACAGTTTAATGGTACATTGGAGAGGCTTTCAGCATAAAGTAACTTGTTGTAAAAAGACAACAAAGGATAAATTGGGCGCTGCTTGCGGTTGTGGGTCTAAGTGTACAAATTGATAAACGTATGCATTTTTTCTCTCTGTCTTTTAAAGCGGAACTGTAAAGCTATAGACTTTTACCAAATTTTATAAATGGATTCCCTCTTGAAAACGAGATGATGACCTACTTTTGTGCTTTACCCTTTTTCTTTCCAACGTTATGGGCATTTCCCTCTTAAAGTGACCAAACTTGTTCTTAACAAGTGAAGTGGGCGAGATGTCTGTCCGTCTAAGGCGACCCGTCAGCTGAGACTAGCTAGCTTGCCTACGAACCCATGATTCCTTGTGTTCTCAAGTATTTTGCATTAATCCAGTTAGGTTTCCACGTAAATCCATTGAACACGCAAAGTGTACAGTACCTACAGGAGGTTATATGGGACCAGCCTCAGCCTCCATCACATGGGGAGCAGTGAACATGTAATACGTATAGGTAAGAAATCATACCTAAAACATGTAACTTTAAGTCTATAGTCTGTGCTGTGTGAGCACTAGGGTTAATAGCTTATCTTGCACAGAGCTTGATCTGCGAGACAAGTTGGGGTAGAATCAGCATGAGATGCCATAGAGACCGCGAAAGTTCTGTAGAATCAGACTGGGATGAAGGGACTGAATGGAACTGGTAGATCTGTACCTCAATTCTGTGCAGGAGACATCTGTTATCCACTGTTCTGTACACTTCCCTGTCAGCAGGGAACACCGCTCTCCCCTCTCATGAACAAGTCTTGAGAAACAAAGCTAAACAGCTATGGGACTCACTGGCTTATCGCACATGAGGAGGAACTTTTCAGCACTGAGGTAACCTGAGTGGTTGTGCAAATGACGCTGGAGTTACCATAATATAGGCAAAGTTGTTTTAACACAATCCAAGAGCATTGACTTGCCTAAAACAAAAAAACCCTTTACAGTTACTCTTTAAAATGCCCAGGGGGAAGAACGATTTTTCTGTAGTTATCCACAAAAGGGGCAGGTTGGGAAACTTCCACTTGTAGGCTATGTCTAAAAACCTTTGCAAGAGGGGGCTACTAGCCCACGGCCAAACCCATAACCAAGGGATAAAACTTAACCTAATCATATTAGTTTTAAATGTAACAGTGAACATAAATTTAAGCTAAAAACGAATTTGCTTCAATGCCAAGTGGTCCCTGGACTGGTTTCCGTAATCCCAGACTAGGTATTAAATGGTCACATAACATTAGTGGGGGCGATTGCGGGTTGGTGTGAGAGTTGTGTCTCAGGTGAGACTGTTTATATGGGGTATTGTATCTTTAGAATACGTTTGGGTAAGATGAATCCAGGAAAGTGGCATTCGCACTCCCTGGTCAAGTTAGTGGGTTTATATCCATCGATTGTCCCAAGTGGATTGTAGATAGAATTACTCTTACTGCACTGTATCCCCTATTAGGGATCAAAATTGATGTGGATCCGTGTTATGCCACTGTATAGATAGTAGAGGTGGGTGCCCCATTCCTACCCTGTCCAGGCCTTGACCCAATGGTCTCATACCCCTGGTAATACATTCACGAGCCACACAATCCTGCTCTAGTCCTATCTGCTCCTATATTATTTGATCTTCAATTCTATCTCACTGGCATGAAGTACTCGGCAATTAAAACTTGCTGCGCAAGCCCCTCCCACATGTTTCCCCCCGAATACAACTCTTCATCAGGGTTAACGGGCTAAACCAACTCGCGAGCGGCGTGCAAAGGTGGATTATACCCTTACCCAGAATGCCAGTGGTGGTAGGTGTGCCCAATCAGCTGTCACGAGGGTGAACAGGGGGCGTGTCATCCCCGCTATTTGTAGCACTGCCTTTAGGTCATGTATGGCGGGCACTGTCATGTGACAAACACGGGGCCATCAGTGTTGTTTATAGACACGTCATCAGGGCTCGCCATATCTGGCGTCACCTTTGTCCAATAGTGTGTGGGGATCGCAAGGCCGCCTCTTGAGAGTCTGGCCATGATCCCCTGGCTCGTGTTAGTTTACTGGGGGCAGCAGGGCTTCCTTTTCTTGTTTACCAAGGAGATGAGCTCCCGTAAATGAGCATCTTTAACCTTAAAACCTTAAGACGCAGCCACTTTATAGCTTAACTCCCGTTCGAGACAGAGACCACCCGAGACTTCAGGGAGATGTGGTCGTTAATACCACATAACACCGCGTCTCCCTTGATTCCAGCCTCCTGTGCAGCTCGAGCACCTGTCCCCCAGGTCATTTCCCCTGTAAACTGAGCTCTTATAATGCCTCATTACAGGGGAAAACTTGTAATAGAAAAAAATAATACAACTTTTTTTTTTTTTAAAGTGCGATGGCCGCCAGGGTCTTTTATGACCTCATGGGGGCATCTAAAGTAAAAACACACACACAGAACCACAAAAAAATTTAACCTGTTCACTCGCTCCGTCATCCGATCTCTCGGACGCTGACGAGTGTCATAATGCTCACGTCGATATATCGGATCGTGCCGTAGCCTTTGCCTTTGACGGCACTTCGCAAGACAGGGCGACTTTTGTGGAGGTGTCGGTATCACCAGCTTGACACCCCTCTGATGACATCACAGGCCCAATTTGATTGGGCCCTGTGACGTCGATCTTTCGCAATTGGCCAGTCAACGACTGGCCATGACAGGATTCTGTGATGATTTTTTTTTTTTTGGCAATCTTACTAGGCCCAACTCTGTGTAGAGGAGGAGAGAGTAATCTAGGAGGAGGATAGCTAGGAGGAGAGGAGGAGGAGCTAGGAGTAGGAGGAGGCGGAGGACTAGGAGGAGAGGAGCTAGGAGGAGTGAGCTAGGATGAGCTAGAAGAGGAGCTTGTGGAGAGGAGGATGTCAATGAAGAAGGAGAGGAGTATCTTGATGAGGGAGGAGTTAGCTTGGAGGAGGAGGAGTAGCGTTGGGATGAAGGAGTTTAGCTTTGGAGTGAGGAGGAGTATAGCCTGATTATATCCTTGGAGGAGAGGGGAAGGAGTAAGGCTTGGAGGGGCGAGGAGGAATAATGAGTGAGCTTTAGATGAGGAGGAGGAAGATGTAGGAGTGAGCTTGGATTGAGGAGGAGTAGGAAGAGGATAGCTTGAGAGAAGGAGGAGTATGCGTCAGCTTTGAAGAGGAGGAGTAGAAAGCGTAGTAGCTTGGGTGAGGTAGAAGGTGGAGAGGAGTAGCTTGGATCTGAGTAGGAGAAGCGCGTCTCTTGGCTGCCTGCGGTGCCCGGGACGGGCGTCGTCCTCTCAGGCGTCACGCTTGGCGGCGGCGCCGCGTCGTCCGCTTGGCGTAGGAGGACCGGGGAACGCCGGGCGTCCTTGGGCTGCGCTCCTCAGGAGTCGCTTGGAGCGGCGGCGGCCGTCTTATCTTGGCGGCGGATGAGGAGGACTAGGCGTCGCTTTGGCGGATGCGGATGAGGACAGCGGACAGTCGCTTGTGCGGAGGAGACTACGAGTCGCTGGCGAGGAGCGGCGGACGCAAGGAGTCGCTTGGCGGATGAGGAGGATGACGAGAGTATGCCATTTGGAGGAGGAGGCGAGTAGGAAGAGGAGTAGCCTTGGAGAGGAGGAGGGAGGAGAGGAAGAGGATTATTTTGGAGAGGAGCGAGTCGCTTGGGATCGGCAAGAGCTTGAGGCGGAGATGCCGAAGTAAGAGCTTTTGGAAGGACCATGGCGTTTTTTCCCTTCCCAAACCCACCGTCACGTGACGCCTTCAACCCACCCAAAAACCCCCGCTCCGTATATATTTTCTTTCCTTTGCCTGCATCTGAAGTGCCTAGTTACCCAGACACGAAAGATTAAATAAATCATGATTTTAGGGTGTTTGTCTTCCTTTGCAGACGGGCCCAGATGAGACTAATAGATATTTGTACTATGCACTATCGCATCATGCATCATCGTTGGGGTCCACCGTGGTTAAAAGGCTCACTAACCACCCCAGATTCCATGGAGGGGGGAGTGTAGGGACCTCTAATTCCAAGGTTTCTACTGTTACTGATCCCCTAAGGGCATCTACACCAATGTTTTATGTTAGCCCAAAAAAATTTAAATGCGGGACTCCAATCCCATTTCTCTTCCAAGCCCCCTGCCGTGTCTACTCTGGGAAGATTATTGGACACTACCTGGAAAACCTCTTGATTAGTTTTGGTGTGTTTGTCTCCAGGGCATGAATTGGGCAACAATACTTTTGACAAACTACAAATGACAAAGTCGAGAAAATTGCAAACGCAATTTTATTCACCCCATTCAAATTTTGTGTTCTTTGAGACACGACAATCTTATGGGTTAATGCTCATACAACCCTAAATAATTCTTTGAGGGGTGCCCCTTTCCTAAAATTTCTCAGTCGCTACTACTCTAAACTACTTCGGGTTTCTATTTTACTGTACGTCAGTCAACCCAACACCATCCTAGTGAAGAGGGTGCTCTCAAAAGCCAATGCTTATCTCTTCTCAGGCGCTGCTGTGTCCCCCTGGCCTGTAACTCTTGCTACACATGGGTCATTGCCATACCCGTATTACCCCAGATAATTTTTGGGGTGTTGTAATATCTGCAGTGGCTGAGTTGGGCTTACTAAATTTCTGCCTACTTTGCCACCTTTAGAGAATCAATGGAAATTTTTACACTGGGCCCCCATCAGTTTGTAATTACATTATATAGCCCAGCAAATCTCGGGGTTAAATTTCCTAACAACCCTATAAAGAATTCTTCTTTGAGGGGTGCCTTTCCTAAACTGGGGTCACTGCTTAGGGGGGTATCTATTGTACTGGTACCTAATCAGGGCACCCCAACACCAGTCTAGTGAACAATGGTGCTCCAAAACAAACCTTTCGCTCCTTCCTCTCACCCTGCCGTGTCCCCAGCCTGTCAATTATGGCACGGTGTGTGATTTTCTGTCACACTCGGGTCAACCCATAAAAACCGAATTATTTTTCGTGATTGTCTAAAGGGCCCATGGTTGGCCATATATTAGGCACTAAAATACATTTTTGAGATAAAACCAAGTTTTTTGTTTGTGCTCTGCAAAGCACAGGTACTGTGGTCCTTAGATTTTACCAGCATGTGGGGTACAAAATGGCTCACCTCCACCCCAGATAAATTCTCTGAGGGGTACTAATTTTCGAAATTATATAATTTCTCGGTTTCTAGTGCACTGGCACCTCACGGGCCCGAGCGAACCTGACTGCACTCCATAATCCAAAACGTGTGAAACTGAGCTTTCAAAAGCAAAATTTACTTCTACTTCTTCCCTTGTCAAGCCCTGTCTTGTGCCCATCCTGTCCAGTTTGGGAGATGTGTGGTATTGCCCTTCTCGAAGGTTGTAACCCCCAAACAGAATGGAAACCAAAATACTAACTAACTAACAAATGTCTCACGAGCAAACTATCTAAAATCATATAAAGAATCGTCTTAATGTTGAAAAGTTAACCACCGGAGAGACAACGGGTCCAATAAAAAAAACAAAAAAGGCTGATCGGATTAACTTAAAAACAGGCTACGTCTTAAGGAGTAAAGTGGTAACCGGCATTTCTGCGGAGAAAGAAACAAAAAAAATTAATACATCATTCTGCTCCAGGGTGTCCCTGGATCATTCCTCAAGTATGGTGTGCCTCTCGTTCCTCAGTTAGTACTACTACTTAACTCGATCCTATCCTCTATCTAATATCTTCTATCTCCTAGTCCATCTATGTGTATCTATCTATGTATGTATGGTATGTATGTATTTATCTACCCTCATATCTATCTCAGATCTATCTATGTATCTAGTCTGTCTCGTAACAACACTCCCACCAGGGCATGTGGTACGGGCCTCTTGCCGTCTCAAATAAACCTTTAACATCATGCTAGAAGATCCCTGAGGGGGCTCTGGGGGTGTGTGCGGAGTCTCTCATGATGTCTTGTTTCTTTTTTTTTTTCCACACAGGCTTTCCCACCGTCCCCCCTGCCACTTCCTGGCTAGCTCTCTATTACACCGGGCCGCGTGCTGGAGGTCGGAGAGCATGGGGGTGTTGTGTGAGCAATGTTCTGGCTACATTATCTTCTGCCAATTCTATTCTAATACTACTGTGCTCCCTGACCTGCTGGTTTATACCCGCCCACCACATGAAAAAACACCCAGCTATTCTGTTCCTCCTGACAGCTAGAAACGCATCCATTTTTTCTTCCACACCTCCATAGAACTACAATAGGATGCAGGATTGGCTTCTTCTCCCTCCTCTCCTCCTATAAAAAAATAAAATACCGGTTTTTTTTAAACCCAATCTGGGTTCTAGCATCCTGCAGAATCAGGTAAATATATCCTAGTCATAGGACATGGAGAAATTTTTTCTAGGCTTGGCAATATTATAGTTTCATATGTTAATACGGTTGAAAAAAAGACACTTGTCCACTAAAGTTCAACTAAGGAGAGAAGGGATTTGCATATATAATATATTTAAGGCATAGAATGTGTTAAAAACAAAACTGAAGTCCTACATGCGTTTTGGGCCTCAAGTTTCGCATGATTATAACCATGTTTTTCATTCCAATGTAGCGACTTGGAATGACCTGTCCTGTCATAGAACTCTGTCAGTCATCGGGCTTCACCATTAGACCTACTGACAGGTTTTCAATTCACAGAAGTATTCTCACGGTTTTCCCTTCAGCTTTTTAATGTTACAAATCCAGAGCTCATACTGTGGTCATGCGAAGTCGGTCCCACCACCCCCAATCACTGCCGATTGGCCATTCAAAAGTCTTAAAAGCCAGTTGCAGCGTTTTTGGGGGGGGACTTGAAAAAAAGTGAAAACAAACGTTGGTTATTTTATGTTTAAAGCTCCTTCCTCCTCCTCCAGTGGCAACAGTTGTGGTTTGGTATTGCTGGAGAGACGATAAGAGTGTTACTGTGTTCAGAACACCCAACACAACTAATCTAAAAAAAACCCAGCTGAGCCCATACTATCAGTTCCCCCTTGTGTATTACCTTGTGATCACACTTGTCATCCGTTTTTCCCATCTTCTTCTTCTCTCTATCTCGTCTGTCCCTTCTGAACACCAAACAACATTTTTTTACTAAAAACGGGGGTTAACGTTGTTCTGCACTGGATGCGCTTATTGGGGCCACCGTGTGTAATGCGCTTCACTTCACAGTATCTTTGTTCGAGGCCCCTTTGTGCACAGGCACGCTTTTTGTTTTTGTTTGTTCCTGGTTTTAAGTTTGTTTTTTTTCCAGTTGCCCGTACTGTGTAACCCTCTTTTGTTACACACCATACACCTTACTCTAATTTTGAACCATTCATTTTAAAGGGCCAAGTTGCCCCCGGCTTAGAAACCCCCCCCCACCAAACAACATGTGGGCAAAATGAGTCTTTGGTACATTTAAGGGAGACTTCCATTCCCCGCCTGCCCAATAAGAGTCAAGGTATGCATGAAGATGTATAAGCTGTGCAAAAGTAGATCAGGGGGTATACCTAAAGTTCCGCAGGGGATATATGAAGGTAAAGGCCACTATAGTGCGCCCCGGCACGACCCAGAATGCCCCCCCTTCCTGGATAGACTGCAAAGCTAGTGGGAATTTGGAGCAACACTCCCATGGTGGACCAGTGCTACCACCAAGACCTCTACCCTGGACAATTTCTCACCAGCTCCACATTATTCAAGTTCCCTTGCTTCCATAATTCTGGAAGCGAGGCCACAAACATATTGTACCAGGGCAGCACTTTCCAGGAGAAGTCCCCCATAAACTGCCAATATAGAAGGACACAAAGGTTGCACAGGTGTGCTCCAAAATATTCACAGAAAGTACACCATTTACCAATTTGTTAACATGCCAGACCAACTAGGAAACAACTACGTATGAAAGAAAGCTTTGTGTTATTACACAAATATCACTTGATACTTTAGATGCTAGATTTTACCCCCTGATGTCCTATCACCATGACTTTTATATGACATAAGGAGATTTTTTTACTATTCACTATCCATTTATGCTTTTATTTTGGGGGTCCCCGTGGGTAGAATGCTAACTATACCTCTGGAGTCTTTCATGGATGGATCTAGTTTTCCCAAAATAGGTCCGAACTGAAGTTTTCTACTGTACTAATCCTATTGGCATCTATCCCCTACAAATGCTTCATCATGCCAAAAGAGAAATACATAGGTAAAAGCCTGTGCCCAAGGTCCCTTTTGAGCCATGCCATTGTCCTCCATCCTGCAAGAGTATTGCCACATATAGGATATTACTGCTTACCCGGAAAAAGGCCCCAAAACAAGATTTTTTGGGGTGTTTGGCTTTCGGTGACATGAGTTGGGCGGAGCTTGGTTAAGTACCATACTGCCCATCCCTTGTTTAACCTGCCATACAAAAAAAAATTTATATACACAACAGAAACCGTATACATTTTGATCACGTATGGTTTGGAATGTGTGACCTCCGCTAAAACTAATTATTCTCCTCCCATACTTAGGAGGCTATGGAGGACTTGGGTAGCCAGACAGATCGGATTCTGAGTGTACTTATAAGGACAATATATTAATAAAATGCACCATCAGAATCGGAAAGCTAGAAATCCCACATATGGAGACTACGTGTGAAATTAGTTCGGGACGTCTGCCGCCTATTACTCCAACCGTCCTGGAGAAGGGTGGGGGTGCTGAGGTAATATGGCTCTATACTAAGAAAGTTAACCCAACGGCAAAAGCATATGGTAATAGTACTGAGGCAAAACATTCTCCCCTATACTACAACGAAACCTCCAAGTTATAAACAAAGAACAAAGTACTCATACAGATTGATGGTATTGCCTCATGCAGATAATTAGATTGTACGATGTAATCTACTGTGGCATGGTGTAAAGTCATAAAAAACAATGTACCAATGCCTGTAATTTCTGACCTGCATAAAAAACGTTCAAAAACAAAAATATATCTGTAAACCCACATCTCACCCCAAATCACCCTCAATTATTTCCGTCTAAAGCTCCTCACAGTATCAAAGACACCGTACATATACATTCAGAACTTTCTAATGGAACCTAGGAAATTTAACAGTACCCAACCTCAAGATTCCATAGGCCCAATGTTTCGGTATTTGCTGGAAACCAAAAGGGGCATCTGAATTCGTCCCCTGATTTTCTCCTGACTTTGAAGGTGATTTGGCTTATGGTGAACACGCCAATTTAGAGGCGATTTCATAATATCCTCACCTTTAATGAGGTCACATCGGGTGAGATTTACTTGAAATGGCAAATTTGGGGAAAAAAATGCAATTTTTAACTTTTTTTCGCTCTCTTCACTCACTTTGTAATACATTTGAATCATCAGGTCTTGGGGATTAAATGCTCGATACCACCCGATATACGTTCTTTGAAGGGGGGCTTTTGAAACTGGTGTCCTACATTCATAATCTCCTTTATTCTTCTAGCATTCTGTCCTTCCTTCTGGAGTTTTCTATTGTACTATTTGAATGTTGAGATGTTATAAATGGTGTCACTTGTGGGGTGTATATTACCTAGCCTTGGAGCACTTCCAAACTAAAAATTGTCCAACCAAAAATTGAGCATTTTTCAAATCTCTTGAAAATTAAGAACTTGCTACTACGACAAGAAACATCTATTAATTGCTTGAGACCCTACTGTGCACACCTCTTCACTCCTGCACGTACACGCCCTGTGGAAGCAGGAAAGGCATAACATTGTTTAGGAAACATATATACTGCCAACATTCTTTGCTCATTCCAAGAATTTGCCAAATAATTATGATTTAGACAGATCTACAGCTAAGAACACGTGGGTCTTGAAGCTCAGTTCCCTTCTCCCCGCCATATCTCTTACCTTGAATTGGTATACCTAGACCCCAGGGCCCAGAGGTTTAGTTTCATCATCAGCACTCCTATAAACTCGATTCAGAAAAAGATCCTAAAATTGCAATTGGTCAGTAAAAAGACAGATGGAAACACTTATTCCCCCTCGCTAACAAGGAATCCATTCAGACATTCTATACTCACACCTCAATGTCTCTCCCTCCGTAAATGGCAACTCATCCAGCTATACTGTCATACACCAAGCATACTTTAACCACCCAGTCCCGGCGCCAACACATGGGTCGGGTATCGTCCCACAGCGTGCCCGTAGTGTGGAGACTTCCTCAGCAAGTATCTACCAGCCCCATTATCCACTCTCCCCGAGATATGCTTATTGTGCCTAATCCTGAAGTAGATTGACTCCATTACCAAAAAATATTCTTGTCAAAGAAACACGATTCTGAAGCCGAAAATCAAGCGTTGAGGTGGTATCGCCTAATACTCCTACCCTCAGCATGTGTAAGTTCCACCAAGTGAACAAAATTCTGTTCTGCCATACCAAAGAATAAATTTATATACACAGACAGAAACGGATACATTTTGATCACGTATGGGGTCAATGGTGTGACTCGCTAAGAACTAATTATCTTCCATCTCTCCTCCCAGACTTAGGAAGCTATGAGGGACCGTGTAGCCGACCGATCGATTGGAGGTACTTTATAATGAACAAGATACATGTAATAAAATGCAATACCATCATAACGAAAGCTAAATAACCACATATGGAGAGCTACTTGTGAAATTAGTTTAGGGATCTGCCTATTCTGCCCTGGAGAAGGGGGGGGGACCTGAGGTCAGATGGGCTCGATATAAGAAAGTATAACCAAAGCAAAAGCATAGGGTAATGGTAGGAAGCACAAACATTTCTCCTTCTAAAACGAAACACACGTTTAGAACCAAAATCAAAGTCCGCTCAGACAGATTGGTATGGTATTGATCAATGCAGAATAATTATATTGTAATATTAATAACTGTGCTGATTGTAAAGCATAAAAAACTCCTTTCAGCTAAGAACAGGAAACTGAGGCTACAATTTGCACAAGCTCATCGAAATTGGACAGTAGAAGATTGGAAAAACGTTGCCTGGTCTGATGAGTCTCGATTTCTGCTGCGACATTCGGATGGTAGGGTCAGAATTTGGCGTCAACAACATGAAAGCATGGATCCATCCTGCCTTGTATCAACGGTTCAGGCTGGTGGTGGTGGTGTCATGGTGTGGGGAATATTTTCTTGGCACTCTTTGGGCCCCTTGGTACCAATTGAGCATCGTTGCAACGCCACAGCCTACCTGAGTATTGTTGCTGACCATGTCCATCCCTTTATGACCACAATGGGGTCGTGACGAGGGCAGCGTGCCAAAACGCGCGTCGGGGTACTTGTTCATCTTGGTGGTTACATGTATCCTGGTGTCTAGGTAATGCGAATATTGGTTTCTCATACTTTGTCACTTGATACCTTAGACTTAATAATCATACCATTGATTGTGCCTTATTATGGCCTCTCTATAGGCCCAGGAGATAGACTATATGTTACTGTGTATTGACATCTTTAAGTCATCACGCCACCTCGATGTTTTAGGTTACCTGTCCAGTATTAGCTACCACCTCCCTTGTATAAAACGTCTGTTTCATGTTTTTTACTGTGCACATTTTTAAATGTCATAAATGATCAAATAAAATTTTGTCACATGTTTTTTCAATAACATAGTTTCTGTGTATATCTGGTGTTCATTTTTTGAGTAGGTTTAGTACATTTTGTTCCAGCAACAGAAATTACGATTCCAAAATTGAGGACCATATCTTCCTATATATCTTCCTCTTATTTAATCTAGTGGAGGTACATTGTGTCCGTCCCCCTATTATTTCGGTATTCACTCTTTAGTTGCAAAATTTATAATACTGAAACTTTTCTTGTCATTGAATAAACCATCACATTTTCATTTATGTATATTATTCAGCTCCACACTTGCCTTTGTGGGTTTGTCTAAGATGCACAAACTATGGTCTCATTGGTCAGCTGCACATGCATGTGATGGGGTCACAGGAGGCAGGTTCCGCCCCTCCATCTTACCGATTGTAGTTCTTTTGAGCCAAAATACTGAAAAGCCAAAATACTTTGAGGAATGGTTCCCAGGGACACCTGGAGCAGAATTATGTTTTTAGCTCAGAATGATGGTTACCCTTTAATCGATCAACAAATATATGTTGGTCTTTCAGGATAATGTCAGGGGGATTAAAAAAAAACAAAAAAACAAAAAAAAACAAAACAGAACCTTCCTCAATTTTATGGCCGTTAATTTATTTTCATTAATATTAGGACTTTTAAATACAAATACAGCATTTTGTGTCCACCCAAAACTCATATACTCTTTAGGCATGATCTAGGTTAAGGGACACATTTATATTCAGTTAGTGTCATACCTAAAGGAACTTTATGGCACATTACTAGCAGAGAATGCTAACAAAACCAAAGAAAAGAGGGCTAATAAATAACCAGGGGCACAAGGAACGTAAGCTGGGGACTTCCACCAAGGTGAATGTGACCATTAAAGAGAAGTCACCTTGGTGGAAGTTATGTGTTTAACTCATAAATAAAACTTACTAAGAAACCATAGCGCAAGCAAAGTTTTCTAGAACTACCATAATTTCTAGATTAAAAAAAAATGAATGAATCAATTACTTTCCAGGGATGAATATATACCAAAAACAGCATGTCTGCGGATCCACACTCTGAATAAACGCCAACCTTTCATCACTAGAGACACCACTAAGTGGCTGAATGCCTTCACCATTTCCTGAATGCAATGAAGGGCAACAGAGATCAAAAACTGTGATACGAGAGTACTGTTCTAAGATATTACTGGTACTCCACCACCACATTATTTACATTGCTGGAAAAGTTGGGGTAGGGTTATTTCACTGGTGTTGGGCGCTCCCCTTTGACAAAAGAGAACAGCAATATCCATATGTTATTGTATACATAATAAGAAATGCCCCAGATCTTTGAGTGTATAGTAAAATAGCATGCAGACTGCCACAGTAGAAGATCTAGCATACACTCATCACATCCACTTGGTTTCTGAAGATTTGCTAACATCATGTTTCCTTGCAGTAACTCAGAGTTATGTGAGCCTCTGCACCCTAAGGCTTGTAACAGCAGGGAGTGCCAAAGCACTGTTTTTGTGTAAGTACATGTGCTTCAGGCAGATTACTTAGAATGACAAACTTAGCTTAGTTTTTTTCTAATAATCAATATTTTGGATTTATACAAATGCTGCCAATATTTATTAGTACAAACACAAGCAAATGTACAATATTTCCATCAAAACTTCTGCTTCATAGTGTATATATTCAAATTGCAGCCAACCAGCAGCACATACCAAACAAGACACAGGAACCATCATCACTCTTGTCTGTACAATGTTGTCACGTAACACACCCCCGCTTTACTGACTTTTTTTCTTATCTGGCATTTAGTCTGCTTTCAATTACACATGCAGATGTTCTATTAAACAGCTAACCTCTGCAGGGCTTTCACCAGGTAACAAAAGGAGAAAGATGAGGATAAGCAATTCAAGAAATTCTGGAAAATGTCTGATAATGTAATGATAATGATATTTTACAGATAAAGAATCTCTGCAGAGTTTTCTTGGGAGGAGGCGAGTCTATTAGGAGCAGTCAATTCTAGGGAACTAGGTTAACATTAGGATAACTTGTAGGTATGTGTACGGCATTTGGCCACAGTAAGACGTTCACACATCCTGTTTTGCTTGTGGGTTGGCAGTTGCTGCTGGTCTCCATTGCAGTAAAATGTTCTATTACAGTCAACTGGATTACATTCAGAATCTCTGCAAAATGTTAGATAATTTCATCTAAGTGTTGTAGCTTTTTGCCACATTGATTGTGGGAGACTGTTATCCAAGGGCATGTTAACAAGTAACAATCAAATATCAAGATAATTTGTCAATGGAGAGGTTACTGATCAAAAAATTCAGCAAGGACTTCAAGGAAAAAAAAAAAAAAAAAGATTAACATCTTTCTTTCATTCTTTTTTTTTTTAAAGCTATTATTTATGCATTTTTAAAATAAAGAACTATATAACCAAACAAGCAGGTGGCATCGATTAACTGTACATATCACAACATAGTATACTGTATAAAATGACCCCAGTGGGGAGAGAGATCTTACTTATACCACCGACAAAAAAGAAATTATAAACATGACAAAAAAAAACAACACATTCATACACATTCACCCAAAACATACATCCGCACCTCCTCCCCAACCCACCCAGACTAAAGCAGGTAAATAATCTGTCTGACTCCAAAATCTCCAACCATCTTGACCACATTTTCCCAAACTTATAGGGACATTTCTGACTTTCATAAATTTGAAAAATGGAGACACAGCTATTGACTAGAGCCAGCCACCGCATTGGTTTTTCAGGGTCCGTCCAAGACATTACTAGAACCTTATTTGCACCCTGGACTGAGGGAGAGCAGAAAGTAGATCGAGGCAAGCCTGAAAGCCGGTTCCAATATTCAGGCTATCCAGGAGCAGCCATAGCTACTCCCACTCAACTGAATCAAAAACCTTACATGTGTCCAGGGATAGAATATCCAAGCTCTGGATATTTATATCCGTCCTTATTCTTATTTACATTAAGTTTTGCTCTAAGTCTCTGATAGAAAGAGATCCTAAAATTGGAGAAATGAAACAAACCAAGTCAGAAAGCTCCCATGTATGACTGGTCATCAATATGAACCATGGGGACTTATCCTTTCTTTTGACTTTAGAAACAATCCGGCCACATGTCAGCCATTGTGAGGTGTATGTGTGTTACTTTGCACCGGCTTTGCACTTCTTTCCTGTTGCTGTATATATTCTACAGTAACATCAAGTGGATGTTATTTCCATGACACAAGATTTTCCAGCTGCATATAGATATGCAGTGGCTTTTGCAGATGCCAAAATGCAAAATTCAGCACTAAAAGGACAGGACAAAGGCCTTATGGTACTTATACATCTGCTCTCCGTTACATTGTACTTGTTTCTGATTGATCACAACCATTAACTATTTGTAAATGACAGAGATCATGATGGAATATTGAGGTTTTTCAGGGTGCACCAATACATTTAATAGAAAAGGAGCAAGGGCTCCTGTAGGTCCTAGGAGCTACAATTTTACAGTAACATGATACAATTACACCCATTTTTATCAGTTCACATCAATTTTCCTTTTCATTTGAAACAAAAGTCACCAAGTATTTCCTGACACATAGTGTAGTATAACAAAACTCTGATTTACAGCCATTGCCAAAACAGCCATTCCCCAATGGATGCAATTGCCATATATTTTGTTTTGTGAGCTTTCCTGCCACATACGTTGAATAGAAATAAAATGGAGCATGCTAGAAATGGAAATTCTATAGATCTTAACCAGATTCTTCCCAGTCTCACGATATTTAGCCTTACTTTGTATCATTCTCCTAATCTGAACTTTGTTCCGTTCCATTGTAAAAATGATTAAAGGATAGGCAAAGTAAATCATGTCCTCTCAGCTATGGATTTCTCGTGTTGTCTGACAACTGCGGGAGTGGCATACACACCTTCCTGTTCAAACATGCAGCGACTGTGACACGCAGTGGCACAGAATTCTTGTGCTTCCCATTCACCTATGAGCTGCTGTAGAGAAAAGTGAAATTTGACTCCCTGAAAAAAAGGATTCAGGAATTTTGTCTCCTTAAATTACTGAGCTGCAGCAATACATTTTGAGCCTGAATTAGACAAATAACAGCCTTTCACATTTGCAATGCAAGGAGATTCTCTCTAAAACTACATAAAACTTTTTTTTTTTAGCATCCTACCCCTATTTGGGAAGAAGAGAAAAATACATTTATTATTATTATTTTTTTTTATTTTTTTTAAGGAAAATGTACCAACATTCACAGATGTGATCGACTTGTGTTTACCATATATACTCGTGTATAAGCCGAGTTTTTTTTTGCACAAAAAATGTGCTGAAAAACGTCCCCTCGGCTTATACACGAGTCATATAGGAAGTTAAAAATACTTAAAAAATAATAAACGTATATACTCACCCACCGGTGGCCCCGACGTGCAGCGCTGCTCCCCCGATGTCCGCGCGTCTCGTCTTCAGGCTTCCGCGCCCGTCTTCTTTCTTCTGCAGGGCGCCTCCCTTCTCAGTTCTTCTCCCAGGCGGCGCCTAGTATGACGTCAGCAGCGGCGCGTCATACTAGGCGCCGGCCGAGAGAGAGAGCAATGGCAGCGCCCGGCAGTAGAAAGAAGACGGGAGCGGAAGCCTGAACACGAGACGCGCAGACTAGGGGGAGCAGCGCTGCATGTCGGGGCCACCGGAGGGAGAGTATATACGTTTATTATTTTTTTTAATGCTGAGGCAAGCTGTATACCACACGGGGCCGGCTGGACTGTATACTACTGGGGGCAGGCTGTATACCACACGGGGCCGGCTGGACTGGCTGTATACTACTGGGGGCCGGCTGGACTGGTCCCAGTTTTTGGTGGTAAAATTAGGGGTCTCGGCTTATACTCGGGTTGGCTTGTACTCGAGTATATACGGTACTTTATACAGTTACCTAATTTTTAAATGCCTAAATAACATTTTGCCACATATTGGGCATATTATTGTAGTTGTCTTAAAGAGCTTGTACTGTTATTAACCCCTTAGTGACCAAACTCCTTTGCTCCTTGATGACCCAGGCATATTTTTCAAAACTTGCACGTGCCACTCTAAATACTTATAAAGTTATTACTGTATAAAGAGGACCTGTCACCAGATATTGACCACCCTGAATAACAATGTCTGCTGATAAAGGGTAACAAGTCCTCTCCATATCACCTAAAATTAGCTGCCAGTGGGGTGCTGTACCTTAATTACAGATGACCCATTTTGTGCCCGACAGCTCTGTCTCTTCAAATCACTGCTCTTTCTCCTACTTAGGGCATGTCTGCTAATATTCAACTACAGACAAAGCTCTATGTGCAGATGGGAAATATTGTTGTTTTTTTTTTTACATGGTGCCTTGTGTTAAACTCATGACATGTGACCAGTGACATCATTGCAGGTCCACCCTGTATGTGAGATTACATGATATCACAGCAGCCTCCATGGAGGATGGAGAGGAGTAGAAGTCCATGGAGGCAGCTGTGACTTCATGTGGTCAGATACATGCATGGGGTACAGTTTGCTATTACCAAGAGGCTAAAGGACCTGAGATGATGTCACTCTGGTCATATAACATGAACTGTGACCAGTAAAGAGGCATAAGACATGGGGAGTATTAGATGGGAGGGACCCAGATGAGCAGGATACGCGCTCTTTGATGCCAGGTAATAAGATAAATGATTTATATGAAACCTGTCACCGACTGTATATTTGCAAATGTGGTGACAGATTCCCTTTTAACTTACTCAGGTGGCTTTGAGTTTGTTTTTTCATGACAGGTTTCAGGTTAGTGGGAAATTTTGGTTGATATATTTAGCATTTCTTAAAAATTTCTTAAAAATTTTGAAAAAAAAAATTTATTATTCTTAATTTAAAAGGTTCTGCTTTTCAAACTGATAGTCTTACTACCTAACATTTACCATATCTCAGTTTTATGGTTGCATAATTTTATAAGTGTCCTTTTGTTTTATTACGATGCTGGAAAGATTACAAATTAAACAGCATTTTTTCAAATTTTCATGAAAATTTTACAATTATTTTAGGGACCATTTTTTTTTAAGGGTTTTGAAAGTCCTGTTAATAGAAGACCCCTCACCCCATTCTATTAACTTCACCCCTCCATCTATTCAAAACATCACATCAGAAGCGGGTTACCCCTTTAGGTATTTTACAGAACTTAAACCCCTTAACGTACTTTAACCCTAGGTTGTCTGATCGATCCTATCATATACAGCTATACTACAGTATGGCAGTATAAGTAGATTTTCCTCCTCATTCATTACAATGTGCTGATAGAACATTGTACTGAATGGGTTAAAACGAGACAGCCTCGGGTCTTCGTATTGTATTATATATGTTGGGAGGTTTTGGGACATTTTGAAATCTTTTTTCAATATTTAATTTAAAATTTTTTAGTGTTTATTTCTACAACATTTCTTTATTAGGTCCCTGACTGTATGGAAAGAAGACGGCAATGGCATCACGGGGTGCCGGTAGGAGAGAGCCTTACCCTCACCAGGTAAGTAGATCCCGCGGTCACAGCATTTACTGTTGGATCTAACGGGTTAAACAAGCCGGAACCGTGCAGAACTTAGGCTAGGCCAATGGAAAAACCTGTCGGCCTAGCCTAAGGCCCCTTAGTGACCACCCATACGGATTTCTTTGTCGGTCACTAAGGAATTAAATATTTAAATACAATCTTAGAACATACAAAATAGATCATGATTCCAGTTGGAAACATTTTAACCACTTAGATTTTTATGTGATGAATTGTGATGAAGTTCTACTAGCAGAAATCATAGACCAATCATTAAATTGTGGATATGCCAATTAGATATATTTAGCACATCAATTAAAACCGGACATGCAATTGGGCCATGCAGCTAGCCTTAAAGGCATACAATAACAGTTACTGACTATATGATCACTGTAATGTATCTGTGGCTCAAGATTCAGGAAGGCCTTAAAGACATTCTCCTTTGACTGTTATATTCCTGTTATGACATCCACTGGTGTTTTGTAACTATTATGTAAGTACTTGAGTACAAGCCAAGTTTTTCAGCACACACTAAAACGTCAGCGAGCCGGTGACGTCAACCCTCGGCTTATACTCGAGTCAATAGTTTTTTCCACTATTTTGTGTTAAAATTAGGTTCCTCCGCTTATACTCAAGTATATACGGTATGTAATAGTAATATTGAAAAACCCAAAACATATTTTTGTAACAGTTTTTTAGTTAGTTTCTAGCATGTTTTGAACAGACAGGTAGCTCTATTATACAGTACGGTCTCTTCAGGTTCCTTATTATGTACAATGACAGACCAGTAAGTTCCTGGACTTTTATAGTGACTGCTATCCATGAGATACAACTATGGTCTCTAAACAGAGGCTGTATTGTAAAAAGAACCACTAAAAGATAAATGCATTAGTTTTACAGTATGGGCAAAGTGACATTTCTATGCCATCAAAACAGTGTGTATAACCACTGTATTGATTGTTTGTTCTCCAACACAATGCATTGCCTGGTAGCTATAGGCCTTACGTCCCGGGAACTCCGACGCAGAATTCGAGAACATGTACTGGGCATTGAGGCAGCCAGAGACGAAACGGACTTGAACAAGCTGAAAACTATTCCCCGTCACTTTAAGGAATATCACCAAATGTGATGGATCCAAATTAAAGGTGAGGGGGATAGATCGGGTCTTGATAGATGCCAGGGGTGGTAATTGGAGAAGGGTGTTGGCACAAAGGGAGACAAAATGGGTTTCTCTCTTGAATACAGTCACCCTGCAAGGTCTCAATGAAAATCTGCGCCTTGCAGTGTTCTTATAACATTCTCCTGCTTTTCTTATTAGGTTTCTCTTTTAAGTGTAGGGTTTTACATTTTGTTTTTAATTTTTATGTTTATTGGGATTTGTGCCTTTCACTTATTATTTTCTCTTCACAGAAAACTTTGGACCATTCTTTTCGCCAGCTCGAGGACCATTTTTTTAGCCTACCGGCCCCAGTATTTGTACTCCACAGTCTCAAACTGTCCCCAACCCTTATCCATCTTTCACGAGCGTCTCACTGGGTGTTGCACTGCACTGTGTGTTCACTTTTTGTATTCCCTAATATGTTTTAGCATTTTCATGAAGTACTGTTTTTTGATCTTTTTCTGCACTTTGTGCAGTATTTGATGTATACACTGCATTGTACTGTTTAGTGCTGTGCACTACGAATAACATTACACTAGGTACACGCATTTATAGGATTGTTTGTTATTTATATGTATTTATTATATATATGTATGTCAGGTCCTTTCATACTATGCACTTTATATCATTAGGACCATATCACTGTACTGTTAGGGCATTTTTGCAATAATGGCTTATTTTCCTTGGACTGTGATGTACATGCACTTTTACATATTTATCGGTTATTTCTATCTTAAGTGTCACACGCACCGTTTGATCCAGCGACACTTTGTTCCTCTGCGCAGGCGCACACACTCACCAGCGAGTACGTGATCTCGTACTATGCATCCTTACCGGCTATTCCAACCAACTGTGCTGCGCAGGCCGCTTGACCTGCCGACACTCTCTCCCTGTCTCTCTGCGCAGGCGCACACACCTTCCAGCGAGTGCATGATCTCGCGAGATTTCGGGTTACCGCGCATGCGCTTTGGTCTGGCGTCCTGATGCCGGCTGACACGTCACTCCGGACAGTGTGTGCCAACTTTACACTGGTCAGGTCCGTCCATATATTACGTTATACAATCCACGTGTGTATACATTTCTGGTCCCCTGTGATTGGTCCTCTAATTAGTTAAATAAGCTCAAGTTCCTCTCTCCTGCACTCCCCTTGATAAAGCGCCTATTGCGAAACACGTGTCGGGGCATCCCTCTGTGTGGTTTCATTTGGTATGGTATTTATTTACTATTAGAAGTCATAGTTTTGCATGCTTCTTGTCCAATGTCTTTTAGTCTTGCATTACAATGCATTGATGTTTTATGGTATTCTGTATGACTATTTCACCTACCCTGACGCTTATGTTTAGCCATCTATTCTACCATGCAGAGTTTTAACTTATTGTTGCTTGTCCAGTAACGGTCTTTATTGTGTATTCATCTTGCATATCCTTAATAAAGTATTTTCTTGTTGCTTATATATTTCTTTGAGTGTTATATCACTTATGATCAAGTTGTGGGTACATGGTAGGTATCTGGGTCAAAAACACAAAGAGAAAACACCTGCATTGTTAACAGTACCACATTGCCCTCCCCTCCCCCTGTGCCTGTCCCTGCCTATACCTTTTAGGATATACACACATACATCCATGAGGTTTTTGTGCCAAAGGTGCTGCTCTACTCAAACAAAGTACTTAGTCTTTTTCGGTGCACCGCTACTAATTTGGCAATAAAAAAAATTAAACCTGCATCATTAAATCATTTTATTTATGACTGGATTTCTTCTTAAATAAATAAGAAGGTGCTAAGTTGCCCAGCTACCTAGTGTGACAAAGTAACATGAAAGGAAGCGATGGAAACAGGACTCCTGAAGAAGTCATAATTTTCTTTATTCACCAATGGTAAATAACACAACGTATCAAGTGTGGCAAATTGTATTTAAAGGACAGACAAGCGTCTTATATCATATATTTATAGACTCTTGCCAAAACTTTTCTGTACAACGTTGAGCTTGCACAGGAACAATTTTCCACATTTATAGCTAGAGGCAGACATCTGGCTAGGCTGCACAATGTTCTTGCTTTGATATACGACATGCATTTCTATCATTTTAACCCCTGCAGCTTATTTCTAATATCCAATGCTTTACTAAAATTCCTAATTTTAATAATATAAATCAGATTTAATCTAAGGAAATCACTTAAAAGGCTATACCCACGAAGACAAATTTCTTATACATGTACTCAGGAGAACAAAATAACACATTCTCCAATTCACTGTTATTAACAAAAATGCAGCATTTCACAGATATAATTTCACAGATATACACAATTTCAGTTGCCCCTAGACACTACCCTGTAAGTTCTGACTTAGAGCCGCGGAAGCTATCTTGGATTTCTGTGTGACAGCCGTGCTTGCAGAGTTTGTCTCTATGCACCCTGCACTCTAGCCACGGCCCCTTCAGTCCAGGACGGAGCTACCTCACTGATACACAGACAAATGGGGCAGATTTATCAAGCTGTTTGAAAGTCAGAATATTCTTAGGTGCCCATGGCAACCAATCACAGCTCAGCTTTCATTTTAATAGTGCTCATGAATATTTTAAAGGGGAGCTGTGATTTGTTGCCATGTGCAACTAGGAGTATTCTGACTTTCAGACAGCTTGATAAATCTGCCCCATAATGTGTGGTATTTTTCTTCTCCTGATGGAGGTGGCATTTTAAAACCACCTTAGAGGAAAACTGGGTGGTGTTTTAGGAAAATCCTGAATTACTAGATACGGCTCCTTGCACTTGAATTTCTCTGATTCTTTTGGCTGTGGTCAGAATGAAAGGGGAGGGGGACTACTCATCTTCAGCCCTGCCCAGGGGGCGAATTGATTAGTCACAGAGTATATGGTATTGTAAGTTAATATACAACATTTTTTTCTGTAAAACCGATTTTTCATGCAAAAACTGTTTGGCAGTGTATGTACAATGCTCTATGGGGACTGTGTGGGTGTGCCAAAAATGGGTCTACTGGTGACAGGTTCCCTTTAAGGTCATGTATGAATTCCAAGCTCTTAGGCATATTCCAGATGTGGCCTCTTTCTTGCTTTTCAACAGGGTGGATATGACCATCTCAGATAGACCTTTCCCTCTTAGGATCCGCCTTTCAGCCTCCATGCTGTCAGCTGCAGTTGCTGTAGGTTTGAATGATGGACTGGTCCTTGGGTTAGCAGGTCCGGTATTAGGGGTTACATCAGTCTCTGATGACAACTGTAGGAATACCGGAAACCAATGTCTTTTTGTCCAGGGTGGGGCGGGCAATGGGGATCACTGAGACCACTGACTATATAACAAAAGGCTGGGACTTGTTTGTTCCATCTTGCAGCGAACATGTCCATAATGGGAGTCCCCCATTTTTCCACCAGTATGGAAAATATTTTGGGGTTGAGCCTCCCTTATCTGTACTTGGCTCAGGAAGTCCGCTTTCACATTTAACTTTCCTCTCAAGTGAACAGCTGAGAAAGGATGTTCTCCTCGGCCCAACGAAAGATTTGTTCTGATATCCTGATGAGATTTGTGCTTCTGGTGCCCCCTTGTTTGTTCAGGTAGGCAACTGTCATAGCAATTGTCCGTTAGGATCTTCACATGCGGGTTTTTGATGAGGGAGGGAAAAAAAGATATTAAACACTTTGAATGCTGTTATTTCCTTTGTATTGGAGAAAGTTTTCGTCAATTGGTTTCACCAGAGGCCCTGAGCCAGTTTTTCTCCCTAATGTCCACTCCAGCTTTTGCTGCTGGCATCGGTTGTTATCATTACCTGAGAGGAAGGTCTCCAATGTACTTCTTTCCTCAGTTTATTCTTCAAGAACCACCAAATTTGACTTTTCTTTACGGATTCTCGGATGTTCACTTTCTGATGTCGGTCCCAAACACTGAGAAGAAATGATGGTAGTATTTTTTTGTGTGGGACTGATCCAACTGAACGGCAGGCAGGGTAGAGGTCATAAGGCATCAGATTTTCATCACTTTCCTGATTGAACAGGATTTCTCTTTTTTTCCACAAGGTGTAAATCCTCTGTGGTATGGATTGCACCTTTTCTTCTGTAATGAAGGATATTTTAACTTGATATCCAAAAGTATCCCAAGAAACATGATTCTTTGGGATGGTATGAGGTTCAACTGTTTATTAACCTCCCCAGAGATATAAAGGTTTCCATTATGAACTCCAGATCCTCCAACAGTTTGAATGGGCTGCTTGCTGAAATCAGGAAGTCGTCTAAATACAGGGTGATTTGTTTGCTGTTCGTATGAAGGAATCCCATTACTTCTGCCATTACCTTCATGAATATCCTTGGGGCTGCATTGAGGCCAAATGGGAGCACTTGGAATTGAAAATGATGGAGTTTGTTGTTCAATTGTACTGCCAATTCCAAATATTTTTGAGAGACTCAGTGAGTCATGGATCTTACGGTCTCCATTTTAAACATCTTCTAGGCAAGGTGTTGATTTAGTTTTCTCAGGTTTATTATGGGTCTGAAGGTACCGTTCATTTTTTTTCCTTAAAAAGACTGGATAGATATTCTTCTTGACTTCCAGTACATGAATTATTGCTTTTTTCTCGAGCAGTAAAAAGATTTTTTTTTCCAGCACTTTCTGTTCTTCTGGCGGTAGGTGGGTTATGCAGAAATGGTCCGGGGGTGGAAGGTTGTGAAGCTCCAACTTGTATTCCTGTTTTAGTAAACTTAAGATCCACAGGGATTTTGTTATATTCTCCACCCTTGGTGAAAACTCCAATCTGACGTCTGGGATTGTTGTTTGCTGGGTGCTGCCTTGTTGAAGATGTTCCTGGCTCTTTCCTTGTAAGGCTTGTTTAGTTGGTACAGGTTCTCTTTTGGTTACAAAAAATTTGCCTCTGTTGGAAGTATTTTGACTCCTGGGGTAATTTTGAGAGAATATCATCTAACTCAGAACCAAAAAGGTGGTTTCCTTCACAAAAGATACTCACTAGTTTGTTTTTGGATCTTATGTCACCCGACCATGTTCTCATCCAGGTGTCTCAGGCTGTGTTGGATAGGTATACTGTAATAATAACAGAGGTCACAGACGCCAAATGATAAACATAGATAAACACATGCAAATAGTGCAAAATGAGTGGAAGCTAGTGTGACCAAGAAGAGGACATGATATTACCTGGCGTGCACCCCGACGCGCGTTTCAATCGCAGCAGGTCTTTGTCAAGGGATATTATTACTTTACACCCATTGTCGTTCATTACATGATTGGGTCCCTTATAGTGTACATTTTACATTTGTTCATGTATTTTAGGACATATTACCTGGCGTGCTTTTTTGTATCTTTTCTGAGATGCTTCTCAGTCTATTTTATGCATTCCCATTGTTGTTTACTAAATAAAGATTTTCCCTTTTATGTTGTTGCATTGAAGCCTTGTCCCTTCCTCTTGTTTTTATTTATTTGGTATTTTGTAGTTTATCAGTAAGAGGCCTTCCTTTGGCTACATTGGTCGATATCACTGTCACTAGATTCTACAACTGTTACACTGTGCTTCTTTTGTTATTTTTTTTGTATGTGTTGGATAGGTCTGCTGTCCTCGCCTAAAGCTTAAAGGGCATCTACCACAAGAAGGACTGTTTGCAAATTAGCCTGAGGGCTCCCCTTCAGGCTCATTTGCAGACAGTCTCATCCTGGTGATAGATGCCCTTTAACTACATCCATGACGCATCACCAATGAAGTTTGTTGCCTTGTTGAAGATTTGGAAGGGTGCTAAAATATCCTTTAGGGGTACCCTTAGCGATCTGCCCTTCCAGTTGGACCAACCAAAGCAACATACATCGAGCAGTATATGTAGCTGCTATGCTAGGTCTTAGAACAATCTGGAACACTTCAGTGAGCATCCTGTAATCCTTTTAAAGGCCGGGACCCCCTAAAGTATGTGACCCCTTTAATATCATCTAACTCAGAACCAAAAAGGTGGTTTCCTTCACAAAAGACACTCACTAGTTTGTTTTTGGATCTTATGTCACCCGACCATGTTCTCACCCAGGTGTCTCAGGCTGTGTTGGATAGGTCTGCTGTCCTCGCCTAAAGCTTAAAGGGCATCTACCACAAGAAGGACTGTTTGCAAATTAGCCTGAGGGCTCCCCTTCAGGCTCAGTTGCAGACAGTCTCAAGTTGGTGATAGATGCCCTTTAACTACATCCATGACGCATCACCAATGAAGTTTGTTGCCTTGTTGAAGATTTGGAAGGGTGCTAAAATATCCTTTAGGGGTACCCTTAGCGATCTGCCCTTCCAGTTGGACCAACCAAAGCAACATACATCGAGCAGTATATGTAGCTGCTATGCTAGGTCTTAGAACAATCTGGAACACTTCAGTGAGCATCCTAAGCAAGGTCTCTAATTTTCTCTCCATAGGGTCTTTAAGGAGACCCGCTTCTTCAAAGCGTAGGGATGTCTTTTTGGAGATACCAAAAAACACTTAATTTGCTTCTTCCAACACCCTGTGTGATCATCTTGGCTTTCATCTTCCTGTGAGTCCATTACTCTTAAGATCGACCACTTAAATATTGTAATCCTTTTAAAGGCCGGGACCCCCTAAAGTATGTGACCCCTTTAATGATGTGTTCCACAGGGCGGGACATATCGGAGCAGGAGCATCGCAAGGTCGGGCAGGGAAGGGCTCTGGCCTATACATGAAGCTCTTTAATTTTCAAATTAGGCGCCATCTTTGTGGGACATGACTTCGAGCCCCACCTCCTCACTGCCGAGCTACTTGATTGGCCAATTGCCTCCTGCATCAGCCCTCTCGTTGAGCGCCCACCGCAGACACTCCCATGATCCGGGTAGGCTGCTGCGACAGATTGGCCCTACTCCCTCTCGCTGCAGTAACAGGATTCTCACGTCTTCTCCTAACAGGTACAGGAAACGAGCTAACATCACATCACGACAGCGGATGATGGATGACGCGTCCAGCTAGAGGGAACCTTGTACATGAACGATTCCATACCGCCTTCACGTAGGGCACTTTCCACACAGACCTCGTGCAGGGGCGGAGCGATGCCTATCATATCAAGCTAAAACTACAGTATGGCAGTATAAGTGATTTTCCTCCTCATCATACAAGGTGCTGATAGAACTTGTACTGAATGGGTTTAAAACGAGACAGCCTCGGGTCTTCGTATTGTAAGTAGATATGTTGGGAGGTTTTGGACATTTTGCAATCTTTTTTCAATATTTAATTTAAAATTTTTTAGTGTGTTATTTCTACAACATTCTTTATTAGAGTACCTACTTATGGAAAGAGACGCAATGGCATCACGGGTGCCGGTAGGAAGAGCTTACCCCACCAGGTAAGTAGATCCCGCGGTCACAGCATTTACTGTTGGAATCTAACGGGTTAAACAAGCCGACCGTGCAGAACTTAGGCTAGGCCAATGGAAAAACCTGTCGGCCTAGCCTAAGGCCCCTTAGTGACCACCCTACGGATTTCTTTGTCGGTCACTAAGGAATTAAATATTTAAATACAATCTTAGAACATCAAAAATAGATCATGATTACAGTTGGAAACTTTTAAAACCACTTAGATTTTATGTGATGAATTGTGATGAAGTTCTATAGCGAAATCATAGACAATCACTTAATTGTGGATATGCAATTAGATATATTTAGCACATCAATTAAAACCGGACATGCAATTGGGCCATTGCAGCTAGCCTTAAGGCATACAATAACAGTTACTGACTATATGATCACTGTAATGTATCTGTGGCTCAAGATTCAGGAAGGCCTTAAAGACCTTCTCCTTTGACTGTTATATTCCTGTTATTGACATCCACTGGTGTTTGTAACTATATGGAAGTACTTGAGTACAAGCCAAGTTTTCAGCACACACTAAACGTCAGCGAGCCGTGACGTCAACCCTCGGCTTATACTCGAGTCAATAGTTTTTTGTCCACTATTTTGTGTTAAATTAGGTTCTCCCGTATACTCAAGTATATACGTATGTAATATAATATTGAAAAACCCAAAACATATTTTTGTACAGTTTTTTTAGTTAGTTTCTAGCATGTTTTGAACAGACATGTACTCTATTATACATACGGTCACTTCAGGTCCCTCATTAGTACAATGACACCAGTAAGTTCCTGGACTTTTAGGTGATGCTATCCATGAATACAACTATGGTCTCTAACAGAGCGCTGTATTGTAAAAGAAGCACTAAAATAAATGCATTAGTTTTTAACAGTATGGGCAAAGTGACTTTCTCTGCATCAAAACAGTGTGTATACCACTGTATTGATTGTTTGTTCTCCAACACAATGCATTGCCTTGTAGCATAGGAGGCCTTACGTCCGGGAACTCCACGCAGAATTCGAGAACATGTACTGGTCATGAGGCGCCAGAGACGAACGGCTTGAACAAGCTGAAAACTATTCCCGTCACTTTAAGGAATATCACCAAATGTGATTGGATCCAAACTAAAGGGTGGGGAAGATCGGGTCTTGATGATGAGGGTGGTAATTGGAGAAGGGTGTGGCACAAAGGGAACAAAAGTGGTTTATCTCTTGAATCAGTCACCCTCAAGGTCTCAATGAAAATCTACTTGTGCACGTGTGTTATAACATTCTCCTGCTTTTCTTATAGGTTTCGCTTTTAGTGTAGGTTTTACATTTTTGTTTTTAATTTTTATGTTTATTGGATTTGTGCCTTCACTATATTTTCTCTTCCACGAAAACTTTGGACTCTTGTCGCCAGCTCGAGGACCATTTTTTTAGCCTACCGGCCCCAGTATTTTGTACCACAGTCTCACACTGTCCCCAACCCTTATCCCCTTTCACGTAGCGTCTCACTGGGTGTTGCACTGCACTGTGTTCACTTTTTGTATCCCTAATATGTTTTAGCATTTTCATGAAGTACGTTTTTTGATCTTTTTCTGCACTTTGTGCAGTATTTATGTATACACTGGGCTTGTACTGTTTAGTGCTGTGCACTACGAATACATTACTAGGTACAACGCATTTATAGATTATTTGTTATTTATATGTATTTATTATATATATGTATGTCAGGTCCTTTCATACTATGCACTTTATATCATTAGGACCATATCCTGTACGTTAGGGCATTTTGTCAATAATGGCTTATTTCCTTGGACTGTATGTACATGCACTTTTAATACTTTTAAATCGGTTTATTTCTTATCTTAAGTGTCACACACGCACGCTTTGACCATCGCGACACTTTGTTCTCTGCGCAGGTCGCCACCCATCACCAGCGAGTACGTGATCTTGTACTATGCATCCTTACCGCTATTCCAACCAACTGTGCTGCGCAGGTCCGGCTGCTGCCGACACTCTCTCCTGTCTCTCTGCGCAGGCTCACACCTAACCTTCCAGCGAGTGCATGATCTCGCGATTTCGGTAGCTCTAGCGCTCTTTGGTCTGGCGTCTGATGCCGGCTGACACGTCACTCCGGACAGTGTGTGCCAACTTACACTGGTCAGGTCCGTCCATATATTCGTTATCCAATCCCCGTGTGTATACATTTGGTCCCCTGTGATTGGTCCTCTAATTAGTTAAATACAGCTCAAGTTCCTCTCTCCTGCACTCCCCTTGATAAAGCGCCTATTCGCAAACACGTGTCGGGGCATCCCTGTGTTGGTTTTCATTTGGTATGGTATTTATTTACTATTAGAAGTCTGTTTTTGCATGCTTCTTGTCCAATGTCTTTTAGTGTCTTCATTACAATGCATTGATGTTTTATTGGTATTCTGTATGACTATTTTTTCACCTACCCTGACGCTTGTTTAGCATCTATTCTACCATGCAAGTTTTAACTTATTGTTGCTTGTCCAGTAACGGTCTTTATTGTGTATTCATCTTGCATATCCTTAATAAAGTATTTTCTTGTTGCTTATATATTTCTTTGAGTGTTTATATCACTTATGATCAAGTTGTGGGTACATGGTAGGTTCTGGGTCAAAAACACAAAGAGAACACACAGCATTGTTAACATACCACATTGCCCTCCCTCCCCCTGTGCCTGTCCCTCCTATACCTTTAGGATATACCACATACATCCATGAGGTTTTTGTGTCCAAGGTGCTGCTCTACTCTAACAAAGTACTTAGTCCTTTTTCGGTCACGCTATACCATTTTGGCAATAAAAAAAATTAAATCTGAATCATTGAATCATTTTATTTATGACGGGATTTCTTCTTAAATAAGAAGGTGCTAAGTGCCCAGCTATCTAGTGTGACAAAGTACCATGAAAGGAAGCGATGGAAACCTGACTCCTGAAGAAGTCATAATTTTCTTATTCATCACCATTGTAAATAACACAACTTCAAGTGTGGGCAATTGTATTTAAAGGACAGACACTGTCTATATCATATATTTATAGACTCTTGCCAAAACTTTCTGTACAACTTTGAGCTTGCACAGGAACAATTTTCCACATTTATAGCTAGAGGCAGACACTGGCTAGGGCTGCACAATGTTCTTGCTTTGATATACGACATTGCATTCTTACCAGTTTAAACCCCTGCAGCTTATTCTAATATCCAATGCTTTACTAAAATTCCTATTTAATAATAAATCAGATTTAATCTAAAAATCACTTAAAAGGCTATACCCACGAAGACAAATTTCTTATACATGTACTCAGGAGAACAAAATACACATTCTCCAATTCACGTTATTAACAAAATGCAGCATTTCACAGATATAATTTCACAGATATACACAATTTCAGTTGCCCCTAGACACTACCGGTAAAGTTCTGACTTAGAGCCGCGGAAGCTATCTTGATTTCTGTGTGACAGCCGTCTTGCAGAGTTTTTCGGTCTCTATGCACCCTGCACTCTAGCCACGGCCCCTTCAGTCCAGGACGGAGCTACCTCACTGATACACAGACAAATGGGGCAGATTTATCAAGGCGGTTTGAAATCAGAATATTCTTAGTGCCCATGGCAACCAATCACAGCTCAGCTTTCATTTTAATAGTGCTCTTGAATATTTTAAAGGGGAGCTGTGATTTGTTGCCATGTGCAACTAGGAGTATTCTGACTTCAGACAGCTTTAAAATCTGCCCCATAATGTGTGGTATTTTCTTCTCCTGATGGAGGTGGCATTTTAAACCACCTTAGGAAAACTGGGTGGTGTTTTAGGAAATCCTGAATTACTAATACGGCTCCTTGCACTTGAATTTCTCTGATTCTTTTGGCTGTGGTCAGAATGAAAGGGGAGGGGACTACTCATCTTCACCCTGCCCGGGGGCGAATTGATTAGTCACAGAGTATATGGTATTGTAAGTTAATATACAACATTTTTTTCTGTAAAACCGATTTTTCATACAAAAACTGTTTGGCAGTGTAGTACAATGCTCTATGGGACTGTGTGGGGCGCCAAAAATGGGTCTACTGGTGACAGGTTCCCTTTAAGTCATGTATGAATTCCAAGCTCTTAGGCATATTCCAGATGTGGCCTTTCTTTGCTTTTCAACAGGGTGATATGACTGTCTCAGATAAACCTTTCCCTCTTAGGATCCGCCTTTCAGCCTCCATCTGTCAGCTGCAGTTTGCTGTAGGTTTGAATGATGGACTGGTCCTTGGTAGCAGTCCGTTATTAGGGGTTACATCAGATAGTCTCTGATGACAACTGTAGGAATACCGGAAACCATGTTTTTTGTCCAGGGTGGGGCGGGCAATGGGGATCACTGAGGCCACTGACTATATAACAAAAGGCTGGGACTTGTTTGTTTCCATCTTGCAGCGAACATGTCCATAATGTAGTCCCCCATTTTCCACCAGATGGAAAATTTTTGGGGTTGAGCCTCCCTTATCTGTACTTGGCTCAGGAAGTCCGCTTTCACATTAACTTTCCTCTCAATGAACAGCTTAGAAAGGATGTTTCTCTCGGCCAACGAAAGATTTGTTCTGATATCCTGATGAGATTTGTGCTTCTGGTGCCCCTTTTTGTTCGGTGGCAACTGTCATAGCAATTGTCCGTTAGGATCTCACATGCTGGTTTTTGATGAGCGAGGAAGAATGAAAAAAAAAAGATATTAAACACTTTTAAATGCTGTTTTTCCTTTGTATTGGAAATTTTGTCAATTGTTTCACCAGAGGCCCTGAGCCAGTTTTTCCTCCCTAATGTCCACTCCACTTTTGCTGCTGGCATCGGTTGTTATCATTACCCGGAAGGTCTCCAATGTACTTCTTTCCTCAGTTTAATTCTTCAAGAACCACCAAATTTGACTTTTCTTTACCGATTCTCGATGTTCCACTTTCTGATGTCGGTCCCAACACTGAGAAGATGATGGTAGTTTTTTTGGTGTGGACTGATCCAACTGAACGCAGGCAGGGTAGAGTGTCATAAGGCATCAGATTTTCATCACTTTCCTGATTGAACAGGATTTCTCTTTTTTCCACAAGTTAAATCCTCTGTGGTATGGATTGCACCTTTCTTTCTGTATGAAGGATGTTTTAACTGATATCCAAAAGTACCCAAAAACATGATTCTTTGGATGGTATGAGGTTCAACTGTTTATTAACCTCCCAGAGATATAAAGTTTCCATTATGAACTCCAGATCCTCCAACAGTTGAATGGGCTGCTTGCTGAAATCAGGAAGTCGTCTAATACAGGGCGTTTGTTCTCTGTTCGTATGCAGGATCCCATTACTTCTGCCATTACCTTCATGAATATCCTTGGGGCTGAATTGAGGCCAATGGGAGCACTTGGAATTGAATGATGGAGTTGTTGTTCAATTGTACTGCCAATTCCAATATTTTTGAGAGACTCAGTGAGTCATGATCTTACGGTCTCCATTTTAAACATCTTCTAGGCAGGTGTTGATTAGTTTTCAGGTTTATTGGGTCTGAAGGTACCGTTCATTTTTTTTTCCTTAAAAAGACTGGATAGATATTCTTCTGGACTTCTAGTACATGAATTATTGCTTTTTTCTCGAGCAGTAAAAGATTTTTTTTTTCCAGCACTTTCTGTTCTTCTGGCGGTAGGTGGGTTATGCAGAAATGGTCCGGGGGTGGAGGGTTTGGAACTCCAACTTGTATTCCTGTTTTAGTAACTTAAGATCCACAGGGATTTTTTTATATCTCCACCCTTGGTGAAAACTCCAATCTGACGTCTGGGATTGTTGTTTGCTGGGTGCTGCCTTGTTGAAGATGTTCCTGGCTCTTTCCTTGTAGGCTTGTTTAGTGTTGGTACAGGTTCTCTTTTGGTTACAAAAAATTTGCCTCTGTTGGAAGATTTGACTCCTGGGGTAATTTTGAGAGAATATCATCTAACTCAGAACCAAAAAGGTGGTTTCCTTCACCAAAAGATACTCACTAGTTTGTTTTTGGATCTTGTCCCCCCGACCATTTTCTCTCCAGGTGTCTCAGGCTGTTTGGAAGGTATACTGTAATAATAACAGAGGTCACAGACGCCAAATGATAACATGGTAAACAACATGCAAATAGTGCAAAATGAGTGGAAGCTAGTGTGCCAAGAAAGACTGATATTACCTGGCGTGCACCCCGACCGCGTTTCATCGCAGCAGGTCTTTGTCAAGGGATATTATTACTTTACACCCTTGTCGTTCATTACATGATTGGGTCCCTTATAGTGTACATTTTACATTTGTTCATGTATTTTAGGACATATTACCTGGCGTGCTGTTTTTGTATCTTTCTGAGATGCTTCCCAGTCTATTTTATTATGCATTCCCATTGTTGTTTACTAAATAAAGATTTTCCTCTTTATGTTTGTTGCATTGAAGCCTTGTCCTTCCTCTTGTTTTTATTTATTTGGTATTTTGTAGTTTATCATAAGAGGCCTCTTTGGCTACATTGGTCGATATCACGTCACTAGATTCTACAACGTTACAACTGTGCTCTTTTGGTTATTTTTTTTGTATGTGTTGGATAGGTCTGCTGTCCTCGCCTAAGCTTAAAGGGCATCTACCACAAGAAGGACTGTTTGCAATTAGCCTGAGGGCTCCCTTCAGGCTCATTTGCGACAGTCTCAATCCTGGTGATAGATGCCCTTTAACTACATCCATGACGCATCACCAATGAAGTTTGTTGCCTTGTTGAAGATTTGGAAGGGTGCTAAAATATCCTTTAGGGTACCCTTAGCGATCTGCCCTTCCAGTTGGACCAACCAAAGCAACATACATCGAGCAGTATTGTAGCTGCTATGCTAGGTCTTAGAACAATCTGGAACACTTCAGTGAGCATCCTGTAATCCTTTAAAGGCCGGGACCCCCTAAAGTATGTGACCCCTTTATGATGTGTTCCACAGGGCGGGACATATCTGAGCAGGAGCATCGCAAGGTCGGGCAGCGCAGGGCAGGGCTCTGGCTCCATACTAAACCTGAAATAACGTGTTAGCAACACTTGCCTATACATGAAGCTCTTTAATTTTCAAATTAGGCGCCATCTTTATGGGACATGACTTCGAGCCCCACCTCCTCAATGGCCGACTACTTGATTGGCCAATTGCTCCTGCATCAGCCCTCCCTCGTTGAGCGCCCACCGCAGACACTCCCAGGATCCGGGTAGGCTGCTGCGACAGATTGGCCCTACTCCTCCCTCTCCAGAAGTTGAAGAAAACAACTTACAGTTCTTTATTTGAACCGGCAGGGACCGCAGCAACGTGCCTTTAACAGGTAGATGGAGTGCTGAGATGTGAGTTGGAGGGAGCCTCAGGAGATAGTTCACCAGCCTGGATGTAGAGGGCAGGCTGGGAGGCAGCTGTGTCCTGGTAGGAAGCTTCAGCTTGTCCTGTATGGCTTCAGGTATCACCTTTAAAGGTAAGATGATACCCCTTTTCCTCACTACACTAACTCTAGTCTGATGCTCCACTCTTCAGAGGCAGGGACTAGGCTCTTCCTGCTCTGGTATGGGCTAGACAGAGATTACTCACTCACTCACTGATCTCTAGGATTCTCCTAAAGTCCTCTAGAATCTGAGACTTCTCTAGGATTCCTCCAGAACATTCCTGGCCAGGGGGTTTTATTACCTCCCTTTGGTCAGGTGGTGGCTGCTCCTCCAATCAGCTGCAGTAACAGGATTCTCACGTCTTCTCCTAACAGGTACAGGAAACAACTGGATTTTGAGGGGGAGGCGCCCCCCCATTTATTGGGCTCACATGGTTTCCTGTCCTTGGGAAGGCGGGGAATTCCTCCCGTCAGTGCCGTGGCCACTATGAACCCTGCAGAAGTACTAACCTTAGCTCCCAGGGGCTCAGCCTAATCGCATATGCATTTCCATAGAAACATATCAGTAACAGCCAACCAGTGCTTTGCGAGGAGAGCTTAAGCATTTTATGACAGTTAGTATATGTACTGTAAAGGTTGTTCTGGTAATGTTAATATAAAATTGTATACCAAATAGTATAAATTAGGGCTCATTTAGACAGGTGTTCTTGATGGCCGTTGGCCATCATTTTTTTACGGATGGCAAACAGACCCATTGTTTCCTATTAGTCTGTTCACATGCATTATTTTGTCAAACTGACTACGTACATCCATAGAAGTCAATGGATCCACAAAAAAAAAAAGCTGCAGTAACAGGATTCTCACGTCTTCTCCTAACAGGTACAGGAAATAACTGGATTTCGAGGGGGAGAGGCCCCTCAATTTATTGGGCTCACAAGGTTTCCTGTCCATGGGAAGGCGGGGAATCCCTCCCGTCAGTGCTGTGGACACTATGAACCCTGCAGAAGTACTAACCTTAGCTCCCAGGGGCTCAGCCTAATCGCATATGCATTTCCATAGAAACATATCAGTAACGGCCAACCAGTGCTTTGCGAGGAGAGCTTAAAGGGGTATTCCGGGAATATGAACGTCTGACACAAAAACCCTTAATGATATAAATAAATGAATACAACAATACTCAAAGTCAGTCACAAAACGGAGCTAAAATAATATGATTTTATGATTTACAAAATTTATGGCCTCTCTAAAGTAGGTGGAGTTATCACTAAGATGGCCGCCACTGGAAACTACAAGTTCCATGATGCTTTAGTTCTCAGTAACTCCTCCTACCACTTATGCTCTGCTAACAGTGATGATGTAACAGGTTTTCTTGCTCTGTTACCATAGTAATGATGTGTAACTGCCATCACCACAACACTGATCATACTGGATGCACTGCAACCAACCGACTACAGCCAAACGTAGTGGTGATCATATGACCCTGCCCAGGCAGGTACAGGACATGTGATGTGGACATGTGACCAGCGGCCATGTTCTTTTCTGCGACGGACCGCGCGGAGGAAATTAACGGACTGATTAAAGGGCCAGTAGCATTTTAATTCTTCATTACTGTCTATGTCACTAGCATTTTCTGCTAAGGAGAGCAAAATTTTAAATAACAACTAATTATACATAAGCTTATATTTTGAGTGCCCACTTGTATATGAATTATGCTGATTCCTGGAATACCCCTTTAAGCATTTTATGACAGTTAGTATATGTACTGTAAAGGTTGTTCTGGTAATGTTAATATAAAATTGTATACCAAATAGTATAAATTAGGGCTCATTTAGACAGGTGTTCTTGATAGCCGTTGGCCATCATTTTTTTGCGGATGGCAAACAGACCCATTGTTTCCTATTAGTCTGTTCACATGCATTATTTTGTCAAGCTGACTACGTACATCCATAGAAGTCAATGGATCCACAAAAAAAAAAATGGACGGAACATGCATGACATCCATATGCAGACTGCTTTTTTAAATTGTTGCTAGGCAACCTACTTGGCAGGGCAAAAAGCTGATTAGAAAACCATCAGTTTTTATTTGCATATGTGAAAAAAACGGATGGCAAAAAAAAAAAAAAAAAAAAAAAAAAAAAGGATACAAATTGGACTGAAAACCGACATCATGTCCGCTTTTTTGCAGATGCGCAGCACACATGTTTACTTATTTAATTTGACTGTATTAAAAGCTTACAAAAACCTATGGCAGGTGGAGTGCGGAGGTTGTGAGTTCACATCTCTGGCAGGGAAAAAAAAAAATATTTACATAATTTAGAGCCTTTTGTCAGGGGAAGCCCTGGGGGATGTAGAGACACCATATATGGACAGATGGTGATAATTCCCTTATGATGAGGTCTCCTCTGTATGTATGCATGCATTTATGCATGTATATACATCTCATCTGCTTGTATTAAAAATACATTATAATATAGGATTCCCCCATCCTACTCAATTATAAAACACAGAATGTAATAATAATGTTCATACATACAGCAAAGTACATAAAGCATCAGAACCGAGCTCTGCACATATATACAAAACCATAACCAAATAGTTCCACAAATACACCAGAATCGAGCTCTGTACAGAAAAAACAGCACTGGAGTGCGGAGGTTGTGAGTTCACATCTCTGGCAGGGAAAAAAAAATAAATTATTTACATAACTTAGAGCCTTTTGTCAGGGGAAGCCCTGGGGGATGTAGAGACACCATATATGGACAGATGGTGATAATTCCCTTATGATGAGGTCTCCTCTGTATGTATGCATGCATTTGTGTATGTATATACATCTCATCTGCTTGTATTAAAAATACATTATAATATAGGATTCCCCCATCCTACTCAATTATAAAACACAGAATGTAATAATAATGTTCATACATACAGCACCAGGACTAGGCAAAGTACATAAAGCATCAGAACCGAGCTCTGCACATATATACAAAACCATAACCAAATAGTTCCACAAATACACCAGAATCGAGCTCTGTACAGAAAAAACAGCACCAGAGCCCCGCTTGATACATACCGTATATACTCGAGTATAAGCCAAGTTTTTCAGCACAAAAAATGTGCCGAAAAGCCCAAACTCCGCTTATACTCGAGTGAAAAAAAAAATAATTAAAAAAAAAAACCCTCACCTCTCTGGCGCCCCGGCACGTCCGTGTGACGTTGCAGGCTCTGTTGTCAGCCGGCACACACAATACTATTCCAGCGGCGGCCGCTGACGTCAGAGGTGTGCGCTGCACGGGATTGCCGCTGACTGATGCATCACACAAAAGACCTGCTGGGGCGCCGGAGAGGTGAGGTTTGTTTGTTTGTTTTTTTTAATCCAATGTCTGTATAACAGATCGGGGGGGGGGCCGCCTGCATTACGGGGTAGGCGATGGTTATATACTGGTGCACGGGGGCTGGGCAGGCTAGACTCTTGATATAAGAGGAACCTCTGGGATAAGTAGCATCCAACAATTTGTTTTCTACAGAAAGGTCATTGTTATATATATATAGGACTGTGTCCAGTATCACAGCTTAGGCCCAATACACTAAAATAGGATTTAATAGAGAAATGGTTTTAGGGAAGAAAACAGACCATGACCAGGACAGGGCTGAGACCGGGGGGAAATGGCTGCAAAGCAGAAAAAGGCCTTCTTACCACTGCTTGCTAAATAAGTACACAGACAAATTGTTGTTAGAAAAGTGCTGGTCACAGCTTTATTCAATTCTTGTAACAAATCTGTAAAACATAAACTTTATTAGGACACAATAAAATATACAACATTCAATTCTTTAAAACATATCCATTTAAGTAAATGAAGTGTTGTCGAGTAATTGACAACAGAGGTGAAATCACTTTCAATATTAACAAGCAACATCTCTGGCATAATTACCAAACAAAATAGTTGAAAACACCACTCATAAATCACCCTCAGCGTGCAAAACCACACCTACTATATCCACAAGCCGCTAACCTCTTGGCAAGTGAGAGCAGATGTGGCTACCAATCAACCATATTAACCAAACCAACTGCTGAGGTTCACCCCCTCAAGCACTCTATGAAGAACTTTTATTAGTAAAGCCGGACATGACCAAAATCATCACCACCAATTTACCTTCTTACCGGATAACTGTTGCCAAGTACCCGCCCACCGTACAAAAAAAATCCTAATCTCCCTGACAAACACCATAAACATAAGGATCTGAAACTAATTATATCCCTGCTCCTGAAAGACACACTATGTGACCCTAATACAGAGCTGTTAATGGGGAGGGTGGGCCAATTTTGCTCGGCCACCAAAGATGGCTGACCCTTCTTGTTTCCCCCTTAAAACCCAACTAGCTCCTCCCCCCAAAATCAAATCCCCCTATCATCTCATCCTACACTTTAACCCCCAGAGTACTCCTCCCGCCTTTTTCCGCCCTCCCAGCCCGTCCTGTCATGGCCGCGTTCCGCCTACCTCCGGCCAGCTCCATGCTCACATTCTGTGATAAGGCATTTGCTCAAAATGAAAAATCTATGGGGTACATTTATCCTATGTTGGTGCTGCAACATCCCCCACCGGGGCCTAGCCCTTGAGGTGAGGCCTGGAGACAGCCGGGACCCGCGATACCGGAGTGGCTGGCGGTTGCGGCCTAAGCACGCTATTGTCACGGTGCTTGGTACGGGGAAACCGGAGGGCTGTCCTACAGCCTGGCAGGTCTCCAGCAGGGTGGTGTTGGCAAGAAAAGATGAGGGAGCGGCTGCTATAGCGGATCTCCCTGGGGCAACCCCTTAATGTCCCGAGTGTGAGTCTCTGGGTGAAAAGGCATGGAAGTGCAAACATAATGTCCGTACCTAAAAGGAAAGGCATTAAGTGCAAAATAATAATAAATTAAATGGCAACTTTTCCTTGGTAGTATCTGGCAAAAGTCTCACAGAAGGTCTCTAATGACAAAGTCCATCTTCTGGGTACAGCCCTTGATGTGGGGAAAAGTGCACTGAGATGCAAAGGGTCTCCTCTATTTGGATAGGGACAGAGTCCTTTGAAGAAATATCTGCTGTGGCAGAGGAAGGGGTGCTATCATAGAACAAGACAATGTAAAATCTCTGGACTGAGATAAATAAGGATAAGAGTCTCAGGACAGTCTCTGGGTCTTTGGGGAAAGGACAGCATTATACAATATGTACATAGTGCAGTACCTGAAGTGGGCTACAGCCCTTCAGGGGTTAATCTTGCTGCTCAAGAGCAATGGCTACAGGAGTGTTGGGCTCTTCTGAGATAGCTTCCAGGGCAGAGGGAGCCCAAGGGAATAGCAGCGGTTTCTCGCCCGCTCGGGCTGGCTCCGGCAGATTCCCCAAAACAAAACGAAAACCCTCCGGTGCATACGGAACCTGGACACCGATAGTGGAGAGGGTCCTCCGCAGGGGTTGAACCCGGGTCCCAGCCGGGGAAGATGGCTGCTGAGGATGGTCCGCCATTTTGGACCTATTGCAGAGAAGTCCGGCAGCTAGCAAACTCGATGCATATGGAGGGGTACTCTCCGTCCCAGACCGGAGGTAAGTGTCCGCAAAGGAGGCCCGAGTTGTACCGCGATGCAGCCGGTGCGCAGCAAAAGGTCTCCGGATGGGGTGCGCTGCCACAATGATTAAAGTCTCAAAGGCCTCAAGGATTGGCTGGCTATGCACTACAGGGGGTTGGCTGGCTATGCACTACAGGGGGTTGGCTGGCTATGTACTGGGGGGGGGGCTGTGACCAATGCATTTCCCACCCCCGGCTTATATTCGAGTCAATAGATTGTCCCAATTTTTGGTGGTAGAATTAGAGGCCTCGGCTTATACTTGGGACGACTTATACTCGAGTATATACGGTATATAGGGGCCCAGAACCAAGCCCAGCACCCAAATACACCAAAAACAAAATCAGCCCCCCTGGCACCCCTTGCTTGATGGTAGAACCAGCCCTGGCACTTAGTTGATGTAAAACGACACACAAGAGGTCCATGTAAATTTAGTACCTGCACTGCCTTTGTTATTAAAAGGCAGATGAGTAAGATATTGACGACTTATCCTTACAAGATTGTCTGACAAAAGGAGCTGCCTAATTTGAGACTATTTTAGATACAAAGTACACCGTTGACTGGCATCACTACAGACTGAAATGATTTGTGTGTGAAGTACTCCAGACAGAAAACTCAAGTCAATGACCTATCACCTATGCATATGTAACAATTTTTTTCTCACTTCAATTTAGAGATAAAATTATCAAGATGCATGGACCTGTACAGCCTGTTCAAAAGGTCAATCTGACACACCTATATTCAAATTGGTCAAACCTTTGCACATGTTCACCCAAGTAAGCATTTGTTCAGCAGATCCTCCTATCTGTTTTTAATTCAACTTATGTAAGATATTCTAGGAATTCAGGCTGCATGAATGTGAAGCACACAGCTTCAAATGTGCTGCTCTAGAGCTATATTCTGAGATTACCATTTTCCTTGCCTGAAGGTTTTACACATCATTGTTAATCTAATTAAACGCATAGTTTCATATCTAAACAGACATTTACAACTGCAGTAAATTAAATGTATGCAGGATCCACGTCAAGATTACTGTGTGATGCAACCAGCATGCTCATACAAGAACTGCTTCTGCAGATTGACTTCTTCCTGAAAGTATCAAGCATGCAGTCATTCTCATAAGAAAAAAAATGGATTACTACAAAATGAAAAAAATAAAAAAATAGAAAAATGATTTAATAACCAAGTAAAAATTGATGGTTGCACCATTTTTATATAAAATAGTACATCCTTTTCAGTAAACATTTATTACCATTCATGTGTTTACTTTTTCAACTAGAAAACATTGGACCAAGTCTTGTAAGACATCTGCATACCATACCCGTAGCCAATGTGTAAAGGTGGTCACACGTAGCGCTAGGGTACGGGGGCGGACAGCAGTTGGATCGCGTATGCATTTCGATGAAAAGCATGCGATCTGTTACCATGTATATTTGGGTAGTCCTCGTTTGGATATGTCTTACTTCAAACCAACCAAAATAATAACTTTAAATGTGAGCGTCTTCTTTCTTTGTAAATAAGAGGTTCCACTGGCCAGATGTGTCAAGGCCATTGCTCTCTGTAATGTATACTGGGTTGTATTAGGATTCGGGTGATGGACAATCAGGATCCTCCCGTGCAAGTAAAATACTCCCCATGTGAATATTGGGAGCATTGGATATGAGTCAGGTTTAAATACCTCTTAGGGACAGATTTGATGTAATGGATACGAAATAATGTTTTGGCTATATCTTCTGCCCCCTCTCTCCATTTATATCCACGGATTGCATTTGCATACATATCCTCTGATTGCATTTGCATACAGTGGATACAAAGTGGCCATTAGACAGGTACTTTGTCGCAAGTCCGCCCCGCCCCCACAGCTCCATGACAACTGTAAACTGATGACGCAGCACCCTGAGACACCGGAAGTGACGTCTCGCTATTACAACGATACCGGAAGTGACGTATCGCCGGCGTCTCACTGCACATGGAGAGGTTTATGTGATGACGGGAACGAGCATAGGGGGGCGAGTGAACAGCTGCCTTGTTTGTATAAGGAACCGCCCCTAATACACCATCACAAAAAGTGTATAATAAACTTGCTATTGATTGGCTTTTGTACTCTGATGCCTACGTCGCATAAAAATATGTTGACCAATAAGGGATGAGGTATATGCAGGGTCGGACTGGGGTGCCAAGGGCCCACCAGTGAAATTAATTCTGGGGGCCCACCAGCTGCTTAATGGATACGTGCGAGCCACCCCCATGTATATTTTCATTGTGTTTCTGAATGTGCCGCAAATGCAAGGTGTGAATGCAGCCTGTGGCCATGTTCACACATTGCGTTTTTGGTTGTGTTTTTAAAGCTTAGGAAAGACGATCTGTTCCTCTTCCATTTTAATTCAGGCTTTTTGCCATTCAGTAGACAAACTTTAAATTTCTGCAACAAAAAAAACGTTATGTGTGAACGCAGCCTCAGGGCGGGTTCACACGTTGCGTTTTGGTTGCTTTATCATTGCTTTTGAAATGCATTACAACAGCTGATGAGAGTTAATTTGCCTAATTACATTACAGTTTACGTTTGATAACGCATTGTTAACACATGTGTTAACAAAAAGCACGTGTTAACCAGTTCTTAACACATGCGTTAACATCGTGTTTAGGATGCGTTTTGTAAACGTAAATGTTAACAGTGATATAATTAGGCAAATCACCTCTCAGCTGTTGTAATGCGTTTCAAACGCAATGAAAACGTAGGTCAAAACGCAATGTGTGAACGCAGCCTCAGGCTTCCTGCACACTACACTTGTGCAGTTCTTGGGATGCAAACAAGGGTCCCATGGAATGATGTTTGAGGGTTGCTTGTCATCGGGATGTAAGTACATAATAATAGCCTGAACCGCAAACATGGTTAGGACCTACTCTGTCTATTGCAGCTCAGACATATTCACAGCCATGTGCAGGAGCCCATAGAAGTGAATGAGGACGTGTACAACAATCCTGCAGAAAACAGGCCCCATGCACACTTTTTGTTTTTGATGAGTTTAACTTCCTGGAATCAGTATTTAACATCTATCACCAGGATGAAGGATTGTAAACCAAGCATACAGACATACTGGTGTGTGCCCCCTCTGGCAGGATCTGCTGTTCTTTAAGGTTGGTGTGCCCTTCTTTTTAAGAAAAAAGGGCTTTAAAATTATGCAAATTAGTCTGAGGGGCTCCAGGTTCCATTAACTCCTATGGAGCCTGAGCCCTTCAGGCTTTGTTACATAATTTTAAAAGACTTTTTAACAAAAAAAAAAAAACAGGGCATAAGAAGGTAAAAGAAGGCCAGAACCTGCCATGGGGGCACACACCAGTATGTCCGTGTACTTTGTTTACAATCCTTGATCCTTTAAGGACTGCACATGGTACATGTATGTCCTTAACAGGTTTCAGGTACAGGCAATCCCCTACTTAAGGACACCCAACTTACAGATGGCTCCTAGTTACAGACGGATCCCTCTGCCCACTGTGACCTCTGGTGAAGCTCTCTGGATGCTTTACTATAGTCCCAGACTGCAATTATCAGCTGTAAAGTGTCTGTAATGAAGCTTTATTGATACACACCAGGGGGGGGGGGGTGTATAAAGAATTTGCGACTATAAAAGCAACTATGCCGCCTCCATGACATGTGGGCATGAAGGGGTGGAGGTTGGGCGTGCTTGAATTATTTGGAAAAACCTGCAAACTTTTGTTTGCTGTTTTTACACAAAACTACACCAGGACGGACCTGATGGTTTTGCCCAGCGGCTGCTTTTTCCAGCAGATACATCAATAGGCCTCAGGGTGCTGTCACTTGTTAGGGTTTTGATTACGATTTGTAACGGATTCAAAACGCACTGGGATGGCCCCAGTTGCATATTTGTTTGTATAGAAACAGATGTGATCGGCAATCAGCGCCGTTGTCTTGTATTTCTTAATCTGCGGGGTCTCAGCACTGAGACCCCACTGATCAGTAAATTAAACCTTATCCATTTTCATCACTTTTTATTCAAATGTTTGTGTGCATTGAAATGGAGAGGAAT